>RSEE01000103.1:2500-223477 GCA_003971905.1 Moniliella sp. 'wahieum' | reverse complement strand
GGCGCTGGTCTCCGCACACAGCGGCGGCCCCCGGCCCGGCGGAAGGCGTAGCGAGGTGGATGATCCATGACGGGGATGGGTGACGCGGCTGCTTGCACGAGGGAGGCATATACAATTTACCCACCACACAGCGCGTGGTGATCGATGATCGATGACGCCCATCGGCATTTGCCGGCCCGCCCTGAGGGCAGCCGCCGCCGTCTGGGCCGGCGTGGGCGGCATCTGGGCCTCGGCGTCGGCGCTGGCTGCGGCGCCATGGGTGCTGCCGCCCGCATTCCGTTCTCGGCCCGCCGAGGGGGGGGTTGCTCCCCCGCACCTGTGAGGGAAAACCGACCTACACCGCACCTCTTCTTTTGTCTGACTGATGCAGGCGGCGTACGGGGTCTCTTCTCCCGTCATGTCGGAGACGCGGCTCGGCGCTGAACACCTCTGCTACACCAATCCAACTGCACCTGCACCTGACGTGTCTCGTGCGCGCCCCACCTCACCCGCGACGATAGTGAGGCAATATAATGGCATGTGGCGTTGTTCCACCACTGAAAAAGCTCTCCCGCTACTACCCCCTTTGGGTTCATGACCTCCTGGGGCAGAATCAAACATCACGCAACCACAGCTCAGCCGGCGGGATCCATCTAGTGTCCTAGTATCATGCCTGTGCCAATTCCATACCTACACCAAAACACACCCGGGCTCAGCGGCCAGCCGAAGAAAGAGGACAGCGCCCACGGCATGATGCATGCGTTTCTCAAGTGGTGTAAGATCTAAGGTGATATCGATGCTACTAAGTAGGCACTGTGGTGGCCTTTTCGTGAAATAGGCGCTGGTCAGGGCGGGGGGGGCAGAGTGTGAGAGTGAACGTTGAGGTTAAGACTCTGAGGGCGTGTCGGTAGACTTGGGGCCAACCCTGGCTCGCCATAATCCGATGGTGGCGGTGGCGGCGCCAGCTTTTCACCCAGCTTCTTGTCGAGGTAAGCATCTGCCTCGTCGGCCGACTTGAACGGCCGACGACCCAGGGTGTGGCGCATGTCTTCTGTGTGATCACCTCTTTTTCCAACAGCAGTTGGCCACCTTCTCCACATCCGCCGATGTTCCGTCAACAGACGCGTGGTACGTTCGTGCGCCGCGACGACCATCTTGCGCACCTCGGCATCCAGTGTTTCGTTCGTCTTTTCCGAGTAAGGCTTTGCTGTGTGTCTTGGTCTTGGCGGTAAGAGATGGGGCCAAGGACCTTGTTCATGCCGTAGGTGGCACAGATTTCGTAGGCCATCTTGGTGATTTCGACAAGTCGTCCTGCGCGCCCGTGGTGATGGAGCCAAAGAAAATTTCTTCACTCACCCGTCCGCCGAGCGTCATGCACATCCGATCTGTCAACTGTTCCGTAGAGAAGAGGAATTCTCCTTGGGCAAGTACTGGGCATAGCCCAACGCACCCACCCCGCGCGGGATGATGCTCACCTTGAGAAGGGGTCAGCATGTTCCAGGAACCATCCGCAGACGGCGTGGCCGGCCTCATGGTACGCCACTGTCTTCTCCTCGGGGCTTAGCACACGGCTCTTGCGCTCCAACCCGGCAATCACACGCTCAATTGCCTGTTCAAAGTGGGGCTCCTCCACCGTGTCCGAGTGTTTGCGCGCAGCAATCAGCGCTGCTCGTTGCATACGTTGCCCACATCCGCACCGCTAAAGCCAGGTGTGAGAGTGGACAACTTCTCTGCCAACAGCTCGGGGTCCAAGTCGGACCCAATTTGATGGGCTTGAGGTGCACCTTGAAAATTTCGCGGCGACCCGAGATGTCTGGGCGGTCGATCGCCACGTGTCGGTCAAAACGGCCGGGACGAAGGAGGGCAGGATCGAGCACGTCCGGACGGTTGGTACCGGCCAAGACGACAACGTGCTCATTCGTGTCGAACCCGTCCATCTGAACCAAAAGTTCATTGAGCGTGCTCTCCCGCTCATCGTTCCCTCCAAAGTTGCCCTTCCCACGCGCCTTGCCAATGGCGTCAATCTCATCGATGAAAATGATGGCAGGCGCCATCTTTTTGGCTTGGGCAAACATGTCCCGCACCCGCGACGGACCCACACCCACAAACATTTCCACAAACTCGGAACCGGACACACTGAGGAAGGGTACCTCGGCCTCTCCGGCAGTTGCTTTGGCCAAGAGCGTCTTACCTGTACCAGGAGGTCCCGACAGGATCGCCGCGTGGGATCTTGGCACCCAACTTTTCGTACCGCTCCGGGTGCTTGAGGAAATTGACAAACTCCATAATCTCCTCCTTGGTTCGTCCATCCGGCCACATCCTTGAACCGCACCTTGACGTCGTTTTCTTGGTTGTACAATTTGGCGCGCGACTTGCCAATGCCAAAGATGCCGCCGGGCCCGCCGGGCCCGCCGCCCATCCGCCTGCCGCGCGCCGCGTGATCCATACCAGTACCCCAATCATCAGCAGCGTGGGGGCAAAGTGCAGCAGCGTCTCTCCCAAGCCCGTCTGGTCGTGGTACGAAACGGGAATACGTTCGTTTTCAGGAATGTTGAGTTGGCGCTGCGCGTCGTCCAGGTGTCGTTCGAACGCCTCGACCGAGCCAACAGAGAACCAGTACTGGGCCGAACCACGACCGCCCTCGGCTGTGCTGCGCAGGTACACCTTGACGCTCGAACGGTTGACCACTTCCAGCCGGTCCACCTGGCCCTTGTCGAGGAAATTTGCGGAACTCTTGCCACGTAATCTGCGCGCACCAAAGTCGGACGCGGTCAGCTGGTAGAAGAGCCAGGTGAGGAAGAGGGTGAACAGGCTCTTCATGTCCACTTCGAATTCAGGACCACGCGGGCCGCCCTTGTTGTTGTGGTGTTGTTGTTGTTGTTGTTGCCAGGGTCGGGGAACTTGTTGCCCGACTGACGATCTGGGCCTTGCGCGTGTCTCCTCATCTCGCGGCGCTGGCGCTGGAAGAAGGAGCGGATCTCAGCCTCGAGCGGGTCCTCGTCCGCGGCGGCGCTGCTTGTCGGGGTCGGAGGGGTTGGGGTCGCGCGGGGCGGAGGCGTAGGCGCGCACATGCTGCTGGAGCGCGCGCAGGTGGCGGCGGGGCGGCGGCGGGGGGCGGCGCGGCGCGGGGGCAGGGGCGGGGCGGGCGGAGGAGCGGCGGGAGGAGGAGCGGGGTGCGCGTGGGGCGAGTGCCACGCGTCGGCGCGGCAGAAGCGGCATGCAGGGCGGCGCAGAGACGACACGGTGGAGGGCAGGCAAGCGAATGGGGCGCTGCGGCGTAAGGGGTGGGCCCCCGTCGCTTAGCCCAGTCAGCCCATCCCAGCCCCATCCGCTGGCAGCGCCCCGCTGGCGCCACGTCACGCCGGGTGGCCGTGCCATGACGTCACACCTGCGCAGCTACTCCTGGCGTGCGCTTCTCGATTACGTGGGCACCATCCAACTTCACATTTCACAGTCAGGACCCCTCAGTGAGGCTAACCTACCTGACGCTGGTCATCTGGCCTGCGCACCCCTCCCCCCACACCAACACACGCACAGATGCTGGCTCGATGCATACTCAACCACCACGGCAGTCGCATCTCGGGCCACACAACGAGCGGCAACAGAAGGAAAGACAGGCGAGCGGGCGACAGCACACAGCAGGGATACGCAAATCATACTGGGGGGCATGGCCGGCTTACCCGCTGGTACTGGCCCTGACTGGCCACAAGCAGGTGCCGCGGAACTAGAAAACGAAGGCATGAGCAAGCAGAGGAGGCAGGGCACACTCGCGTGGGCGTGGGTGGAAAAGCAGGAGGAGACTGGAGGCTGGAAGCTTCAAGCTTGAAGCGTATACTTGCAATGCGGGATCGGAGATGTTGAATTTGATATCTTGAGTGAAAAGTGAGGTGGTGATCGATGAGACTTGAGAAGAGCTTGAACTTGAGTAGCTGTCAAATACAGCAGGGGGGCGGGCATTGAAGTGTGGTAGTAATGGATGGAGCACGAGCGTCAAAAGTCAAACAGAACCAAATTGCTTTCGTGCTCTCGTGCTCTCGTGCTCTCGTGGGCTGGGCCATGCGCATGGGACCAAGAGCGCACTGCTCAGGGTCATACATCTTGCCGATCCACCACGATCGTGGGCCCCGCGCGGGCCGTTGGCAAGGCAGTGGACTGGATCAAGGGGTGAGGAGGTTGGTGGGGGAAAGTGGCATGTCCGTTTTCATCATCACTGCGCCGTCGGGAAGAGCACAGTTGACCAGGGGGGAGAGCACGGTGGAAGGGGGTATAGGGTCCTGGGTCATAGTCGTCCGTCGTGGTCGTGCCCACGGTTTGGGGCGTAGGCCACAGCCCGCCCAAGGGAGGGGTGATGGGGGTGTCCGACCCCGAGCTGCGCCCGCGAGCGGGCGGGGTGGCCATCAGACTGGGGGGCGAAGGCAGGGTGGCGGTCAAGAGGGCCATCGAGGCATGCTGATGCACCTGCGGAACGCCTGCTGCACAGCAAGTACGTGCTGGGAACAACTGCCGGACCAATGGGGACACATCCTCATTCCGCAGCGCATGTGAAGCGCCAACATCGCCTCGCATGCCAACGGGTCCAGCTCGTCGTAGGCGCGACTGATTGCAGAAGCCACGGGACCAGAGGGGGAGAGCAGAATATCGGCTAACCACAGCGCGCCTACCGTGACTGAGCTGGGGGGCAGCGGCACAAACTCCCGCTGGTACAAGCTCACATGAAGAGCCAGGCGGGCCACCGCGATCAGCCCGGCTGGGTTCTTCTCACGCAGCAACGCAGGATCACCAGCAAGGTACATGCGCAACCAGGCCTCATGCGATGGACGCCCAATAGCGTAGCGCAGGGTAGAGAGCATATGTGCCTCCATTTGGTAGAACGCCGACTGATCAGCGAGTTACAACACATGGCCACCAGCTCGATGGGGGTAGGAACCGCGTCCTTGTCGTCCTCGTACTTGGCCGCAATCCACATTGCCACAGCCCCGGAGCTGGTAGTGACGCTTGAGCACCACTCGCTTGCTAAGGTACCGATCCAGTACACCCACCGCCACATAGAGTGTCTCGGGCGAAACTCGAACATGACGTGCATCTCAATCATAAAGTCCAACACATACGGACGTAGGCGCCAGGTGACTTCGGGCTGGTCCATCATGCCAAGGTGGGACGAGTGGCATCCTGCAGTGCAGCATCCACCAGCGAATCCGGTCAGTTTCATCCCAAAAATGCACGTGGGAGTGATCGGATCGAGTGCGCACCTCCATCTTGAGCATGTGGGCCACCACCTCGCTGTGGTATTCGAGGTCCACATAGTCCTCCGTCTCGGACAAGAGGGAGACACGTCGGTGATCATGTGGTCAGAGGCGTTGGTATCGGGTACAGGTGAGGAAGAGAAAGACGAAGAGAAAGACGAGAAGTGGGAACGATGGACGGAAGAAGGGGAGTATGGCGCGGGGCCAGGGGGCACGGGAAAACACGTGGCACGGCCTGGACAGCCGGGTGGGGGACCGAAGCAGTGCGGCGCGCGTGAGACAACACAGCAGAGTGACGTTTGGATGCGGTCTTGAGGCTACCGCAGCGAGCTGAGGCGGTGGTGCTGGACATGCTGTGGATGTGGGTTCGTGCAAGGCGTGAGTCGGTGCTGAGGGCCATCATAGTGATCGCAGTGGGACGGGGAGGAAGGGAGCGTGGGGGGGGGGGGGCGGACGGAAAGTAACGAGCGTGGATGGCGGGAGCGCACAGAGAGGGAGGTGGCCCTCTCGACCAGTGAAAGCAGAAGAGCAGAAAAGCAGAAAAGAAGAAGAAGAGAGGAAGAGTGGAGGTGGAGGCGGAACGGTGGTGGTGGTGGTGGTGGTGGTGGTGGCTGGGGGGGCAGAAAAGGCAGAAAGGCAGGTGGAGTGGCTGGTGCACACGGCGCCGTGCGATGCCCAGTGCCAGGGTGCATTTGCCGAGCCCGCGCAGCAGACCAGTGAGGCCGGGCGATGGCCGTGCGCATACTGCCCCCGTGCATCGATGCAACGCGGTTCCTGCAGAGTGGGCCAGGTGGGGAGTGGCGCAGTGCCGTGGCAGTGCTGGCTGCATCCCACACAGCCACCCCCACCACCCACCCGCCGGGCACAGCACTGCAGCGCAGGGCCCGGCTGATTAATGGAGGGCTCGCTTGGCGTGTCCAGTACGTCCATCATCGACACATCAGCACCATCGACACTCGGGTAGCTGGCCTGCCGCGCAGACGCTTTCCTGCGCCTGGTGGTGATCTTCGTCTACCGGACCTGCCTGCGCTCGCGTCTCGCTTCCCTTGACGTTTCTCCCGCACCCCATTCCTGAGAGGCCAAGGCGACGGTGCTCGCCAGGAGACCCAGGAGGGCCGGAGGGCCAAGCGGGACAGGCGAATAATAATCCAGTCGCTAGTCGAATTGCTATGCTGCCAGAACAGTGGCCCATGATAGTGGGATTATCGCATCTCTCCAGCGTGCGTCCTCCTACTCCGCCCAGTACGGGTGGCAAGCCATCCCCCCTTCAGAACGCCGTGGGGACTACATCCTTGTTATCCGGTGCAGTACGTCCTTCTACCAACGGCGCAGCTGCAGCTGGCGGCCGCATCCAGTGGATACGCCGATCGAGCCACGCAACACGCTGCAAGCCTGTTGGACCCGTGTCTGTTCCATCGCCCATTCCATCCATCCCTCCAGTCCATGTGGATTGCCACGCACAGACACCACCCCACCCACACACACCTCCCCACCTGCCCACCCGCCTCAAGGGTGCAGGAACTCAATCAGATCCTCTTTGAACGTCTCCGCACCAGCCGAATCTCTCTCCGTCGCAGATCCTCCCGCAGCGCAATCTCGTCGAGCGAGTGCTTGCCATTAAGGTAGGGCAGGATGCGCCGCAGCACCGCCGCCGCCGCCGAGCCACGACCACTCTCCATCTTCCCGCCCGCAGGGGGCATCGGTGGATCAGGCATGTCAGGCACCTCGCCGCGCGTCGACTCGGTTCGCCTTGCTGCGCACGCTCCATCACCAAGTCCACCCACTCGCCCTCGAACCAGGTCATCTGCGTGGGCTCCTTGATAGTTGCCTCGTCAATCGGGATCGAGAGCCAATCCGACTCAGCCAACAGTTCCTCGGCCTCGAATAGCTTGGCTTCGGCCCCAGCGGGAGAGGGTGTGCTTACTGTCCCGTTTCCCCGGCCCCAGGGGGCACCGGCAAAGAGGCTCGACAGGCCCGTGGCGGCACTCATCGCGTTGGACTCGCCTAGCCCCCGTTCGCCCGACATGGGGCGGGGGGATGAGAAAAGACTGGAGCAAGGGCCGGGTCCGGGCCCTCGGGGGGCCGGGACAGGGCCGAGGCGGGACGGCTGCCGAAAGTGCACTACCGACGGGTGTGCTCAGCGGAGTGAGGCCAAAGGCGGTCTGGCTCGGCTGGGCGAATCGGCAGGAACGCGGTCATCTTGGTGAATGGCCACTTGCTCGTCCCCGCCAAACCACGGATGACCTTACGCGGACGCGAGATGGAGCGGGGTTGGTGGTGGGAAAGCAAGCGCACTGCCACCGGCTCACTCTGTACCGTGCCCAAGCTCCGGGAAGCGCCGGGTGACGCACTTCAGGGGAAGGATGGCCAGACCCGTCCCAGTTCTGGCAGAGGGAAAAGGCGGGTCCGGACGGAGGCTCGCGAGCGGTCGCTCGCTTGCCAAGTCGTCCACGCTGCATCAGCGACACGCCTGAGGGAGCGGGATTGGATTCGATGGGCTTGACGGGGATACGATCAAACGTCAGTTCGGGCAAAGCTTCGGTAGTGGGCGGGCCGCGCAAGAGCGTGCCCAAGGTAGTTGATTGGGGCCCGACGAAGGACGAGCTGGTGGGCCCACGGCTAGATGGGAGCTGGGTAAGGGAACTGGAGAGTTTACGCTGCATGGGGACCCGTTGGGGCTCGACCGGATCAGGAAGAGGCACACCCATTGCCGAGGAGGCAGGGCCAGAGGAGGTGGAAGCGCTGGGATGGGCGCGGGCTCGGGCCTCGGCGCGAGCACGCGAACTCTGTTTTGCTGGCCCGCCAAGCCGCCTTGATTTCGGGGCGGATCTGGATGCGGAGGCGACGTGCAACTGGACGATCACGTCGGCACGCAAGAGCCAAATCAGCGCACGGAAGGCAAGGGCTTTGACGATCGCGCCTAGGTTGCCTCCATGACGAATGTGGAGTGCCTTGGCCACAGCATGCGCCTTGCCCCGTAGCATAAAGTCGGGGGCTTGCTGAACGCCTGAGTCGAAGCTGACAGTCGGCAGGAAAGCGGGAAAGGGGGAGAACTGGGGCATGTCCCGTGCCCACGCCGACGCGTAGGTGGGCAGACTGGCAAGCAGGCGGGGAGTCAGACGGGGTCCGGACGGAAGAGGGAAGGGGAGGGGGGGGGGGGGGGGACGCACTCAACCGGGTCTAGCAGCGGGGAGACCATGTAGATGTTCTTGATCCGCGGAACATCCACCACCTTGGCCTCGCGGTAGTAGATCAGGTGGGCGCACCATGGGGTAAATGTCCTCGCATTGGCTCCAGCCGAGCAGGTCTTGCAGCTCGGCAAAGCTGGCGCAGTTTTAATTTCACATCGCACAAGGAACACGGCGGGAGCGGGTACGTACGTGGGGATGCCCTCGGGCGTAGGGCGCAGCAGTCGGATAAACTGCTCGGCCCATGGTTCCATGCCGACGGCCTCTGCCCACATTTCGGCCGCTTGGGGTCGGGAGAGCTGGGGCGAGTGCGGGCCATGGACAGGGACGTCGAAGCCAGTCCACGTGTCCACGTGTCGGAGCGGGGGTGAGCACCATCTTCCGCCCAGTCGGCCGTGGGCGAAAGGATGTCGGGAATTTGAAAGCGAGTCGTCCATCATCAGCAGAGTCTTCCATGGCAGCAGGTACGGCCCAATGGTCCGCGTCCACTCCTCGTACATGAGCTCCTCGGGACGAGCTGCATCATCGCTTCAAATGTATCTCTCCCATCCCCCAAACCAGCGAATCCGAGCCCTTGAGCCACTCGGGATCGTTCGGGTCCAAGTCGGTCACCACATCCTGCACCTTGTGCAGCACTGGTCCCAGTCGCAGGATGGGAGGCAACTGCAGATGAGCCTCGATGCGATGTTGATGACCACCACAGTCTTCGCCGGCCGAGATCTTGGTGAACACGTTCCGAAGGCTGCGGGCCAAAGAGGAGGTGGCCAAGGCTTGGTTTTGGAATTGCTTTAGGGAAAAGCCGAGGCGCATGCACTTCTCCTTGAGCACCACAAGCCGGTGGACTTCGGTGCCAACAAAGTTGACTCGTTCCTGCTCGGCATAGAGGGCGGCGGTCATCTTAAAGACAACTTAGTATAAAAAACTGCATGGCCAAGTTGGCATCCATAAACGGCATGTCCCACGACGGGTCTGGCCGTCCAAAACGAGAACAAAATGGAAAAAACTGCAGTCCACTCCCCGAGCAGGCTCTTCCTTCTCCGTGCCGAACGGGAGCGGCGAACCAGAGGAAGAAAAAGAGTGCGAGCGAGAACTTGGTGTCTGTCCCATGTCAGCGGCGTCCCAGCCGGGATCAACAGGGAGAGGAGCCGTGTCGGCAGCCAAGTAATCGGTCGAGTTGCGCGCCATCGGTTGCCCCGTACCAGTCGCGGTCGTTCCAGGTGAAAGCGAGACTGGGTGGCCAACAAAGGCCAGGTCGTCCACAATCAGTTCAAACTTGCGGTCGCTCAACTCGCGAGGGTTGAGCATGCTGGCAAGATAGGTCGTGTCAAAGCCAAGGTAGCGGTTATAGGATTTGGTCAGGGACGCCTCATCGTACCCGGACCCGGCGATTGCGAGTCGGGACGCAGATCCTCCTTTAACCCTGGAGCAGGGCTGGTCCAACTCGCCCCCATCCGTGCGCCTGGATTCGACACCGAGCCGGACTGGTCCGAGCCACGGCGGTCATGCGGCGGCAGCGTCCATGGGCACGTCACTGTCGGTCGACTGGGTGCGGGAAGAGGACTGGAGTCAGAGGAGGAGGTGGAGTATCCGGAATAGTCCTCGTGATCTTCACTAAACACATCCGAGGGGTCTGCGGGCGGCGGGGCTTGGGAATAGGGCATGCCGACAGGATCGGAATACTGAGCGCCGATGCCACTGCCAGACGTAGCCGATGAAACCCTTTTCCGTACCGCCCCGGATCGAAGAGGAGGCGTGGGCATGGTTCGAATCACCCCTACGACGCAAGGGTGGCGCCTGTGGTGACTGGGTCCTCGTACCGCAATCCCCGCACAGCATCGGCGCGATCGCGCACCGTGCTCACAGTCGGAGCACGACCGCGGCTATTCGCCAGCGCAGTCGGAGAAGTGGTAGTGGCAGCAGCTGTGCCGGGGGAGACGATTCCAGATGACGCGGCAGCGACGGCGGCAACAGAGGCATAGCCGCCGCTCGACGTGGGGGGACGGCGGGCAGGGCTGGGTCCTGGGGGGCAGGGGCGCGTGGCGTTGTGATCAGAGTCTTGTGGTTGATTGTGGTGGTGGTGGCGATGGTGGTGGGGCGGATGCTCCTGCTGGGTGTAGTACTTGACACGCGAGTGACGTTTGCGCACCGCTGGCCGACGCGGCCAGCGAAAGACGATCTGCGGCGAGCCCTCGTCGGCCGAGGCGGCGACCAGCAGGACAGCAAGCAGGCACGACTGCGTTCGAGCTGCCCGCGGCACCACATGTGGCGCTGGGGCTGGCCCGAGCATATCCGCGGGCGTCACGCCGGCGTCCGCGATGGCCATCGCGCGATTCCAGTGGTTGTCCACGCCTTGCTCGGCGTTGCTGCGTCTCGTGATGGGCGCCTGGGCTGGCGTGAACATTTCAATCACCTTGATCGACGTATCAACACCGTAGATCCAACCGTGCGGCAAGGCGAATAAACGCTTCGCCATTATTGGTAGCGCCGGTGTAAGGGACGGGCGATACGAATTAGATCAAGTACCAAGGGGAGCAAAGGATGCGCTGGTAGGGGAAGGGGAACAGGATCGGCGGAGAGCAATGAGAAGATTTACCTGATTTGCCTACGAGGACCATGACGCCGGTGTGGTGGTTTTCTATCCGTCATGGGGCCGGATAGAGCCTGTCAGCCGACTACGTGGCTAGTATATATAGAGCGAGCACATATGGAAAGGGAAAAAAAGGATGAAAACACACAAAAGCGGCAAAGGGATGAGGGTACGATCGATGAGACAAAAGCAACAACAGGTAGGTACTTTGAAGAGGCCCGAAGGCAAAGAAAAGAGGTTGGCAATCCGGAGAGCAAAATCAGGAAAGTAGTATAGATGGGTAGGTGGGTGGCCGCTGCTATATCGTATGAGAGTGTGCGCAGCCCACGCGCGGTAGGGACCGAAACAAACTAGGAAGGCGAAGGAACAGGGATTAAGATGGGGCCCCGTTGACTTGGCCCAGCCCGCCTGTGGAAAGAACCTACAAAAGGCATACGGGAGGAGACCCGTAGGAACGCATCGCAAGGGCGGCTACAGGACGTAAGAGAGGGGAGATATTAGAGCAGTGCCGCAGCAGCCACTCCCACCATCCCAGCCAGTGCCGCCGAGGCACGGAGCGGGCCCGAGGCCGAGGATTGGACTTGGACGAGCTCGGGGCGGAAGAACCGGACGGTTTGCTCCCCGCACTCGACGCCGCAGCCGAGAGGAAGGTCCAGAACCTGATGAGGCTGAACCCGACCGCCACCGCCGCCCGAACCGCTGCCCGAGCTTGTTGAACAAATGACGATGGGTCAGAAGGGTATGATTGAAAAAGAGGCCGATGCAGAGGGAAAAAGAGAGCAGGGAAACGTACCACGAGGGGTTGCTCGACACCTTGGGTGTAGCGCCCGACTGAGCCGTGGCACCGGTCGAGTCGTGAGCTGGAATTCGAGCTGCTGGTTGGCCGCAGAGGACTTGACATGGTACGTGTACGAAGTGCCGGACAGGTTGGGAATGGTGTCGATTACAGGGCCAGGGCTACCACTGTAGGTGTGGACAACCAGTGAGTAGGGCCTGCCCGCCCGACCAATTAACCTTAAGGGGCACGCACTGCAGAATGATATGGTTAGACAACTCTTTTGGAAGTCATTGCTGGGTAAACAGCGCCTAGGAGGGGAAATGGATGCGTACCGCGATCACACTCGTCGTGGGCGTGTTGATACTGAAGCGCTGCTGGGCCACAGCGACACCTGTAGCCGCGAGGAAAGTAAAGAGGGCGGAGAGCTGCATGACTGATGAAATACTGTGACCGCGGGGGATCAGACTGCAACGATCGTGTGAAGGTGGTGGTAAGAGGGAGAACAAAGAGACGGTGAGAGAGGGGGGGTAAAGGGCTATGGCCCCAAGGCAGGACCCGGTTTATAGCAGAGCCAACTTGCAGTTCGGCGCAGGTGGGCCAAGGGGCACCATGCGGGTGAAGAGGGAGAGTTTTTCGGTCACGGGTTGATGCGGGCGGACGGGCGCAGAGGAAATTCCATGGACATGCGCCTTGCCCACTCGCGAGCGAGCTGGGGACCGCGCCCCTCTACGAGAGGTTAGCGCTTCTCTACGAGAAGGTTGTGGTGGGTGGGGATGCGCACCCGCGGACAGCAGGCTGGTGCCTTCTGCTGGTGCAGACTTGACCAGTGCCGACGTGCTGACACGCGCTGCGGCCACAGCCAAGGAGAAGGGGCAGAGACGACACACGCGCGATGGATGACGTCGATGATGAGGCAGCTCGCCGCCCCATGTCGCTGTTTTGCTCGAAGGGCAGTGCAGTGAAAGACGATCAACGTCTCGTCAGTGTTGCAAGCAGCAGCGCCTGTCGGCGTCTCGCTCGCTTGGATGCGATGATGCAGATGATGGTCGCTTTGCTGACTTGCTCTTAATTGCTCTCGGCGGTCGTCCGGTGAAGAGCGATCTACTGCCGTTGGCATGCGCTGGGGACAGTGTCCCTCTCTCAGATCTCACCTGCAATTTCAGATTGAAAACCAAAAGTGTACCTGCACTGTGGCGCGATTAGCAAAACGACTTAACACTTCCCTCAGAGGTTAGCCTCACAAACCTCACACCTCGGCCGTCGTCTCGCCCAGAGCTCAATCTGAGCGCCTGACCCACAGGGTTTAGCGGTCCATGGCTGCCTGCGCATCGGACCTGCTGCTAACAGCCCGTCAAATCGGTCAAACTTGCCGGCACTGAGTACTGAGAGCTCACTTTAGATCGACTGAAGATAGTCAGCGCTCAGCCCAGGTGTTTACATCATGTTACGAGGAAGTGCTATCGGATGACATTATTAGTGCCTTCGCAGCCTCCGCTTGCTTCTGTTGGGGGGGTAGTGCTATAGGCTTCCCCTGCACCCCTCAATGGATCGGTGACGCTCTCGCTTAACCGGTCGAAAGGGTTCCGCTCGCAAGGCGCGCGCGCCCTGCTCGCTCCATCCCTTCTCTCACTCTGTCTCCTTTCCTTCAGATGTTGCTTGAGACTTGTGGCTTACCCCTTTGCCTTCATGCCTGTCTGAAGGCTGCTTTGCAGCCTCATCCATAGGATCGCGAGTGCTCCCAAGTCGCACTCTGTAGCAGCTTCGTCTGTTTCGCTCTGTCAACATCTATGCCAGTGCGATGGGGCTTATACAGAAGGGGGTTACCAAAAAGGGTCTCAACCAACAGTCAGCATCCTCTATCAGTGGGATACTTTATCCCACCTTCCATTCTGGTCCCTTCCGGCCTTTCTTGTCCAACTCCTGACTGTTTACACGGCCAACTGATTGAGTAATGCAGGCAACCTATCGTCTCCACTTAGCTGCCTCATTTTCATCATCCAACCTCGTCCTCCAGCTTTCCATCCGCCCGGTGGCGCGAGACTTCCTTCAGCCGCGTCGATTCCCCCGCTACCACAGCATATCGCCCGGGTTCCTATCACAGCTACGTCGACAGGCCGCCCCTGCCCAGCTTCAGCCTGGCTGTGTTTGTCCTCCACTGCATCTACCTGTCCCTAAGCCCCGTCGGAGGCTTCAGACACGTTACTAACCCCAAGCCGGCGCATACGCAGCCTTGCCAAACGTGCAGCCGCCTCGGCTTCACGCCCAAAGGTTTCTCCTCGGCTCGGATCCAGCAAATAGCCGAAACGACCGTGAGTCGTCCTTCATCTAAGAGATTGTACCCCACTGATCCACTCTGCTCTTTGCACCACCGCTCCCCTTTTAAGGTAGTGGAGGGATGCGTCGACGCGACTCTTGTCAATGCCCGATCATTGGCGTAGCCAGCCCCCCCCCACCCGTCACGTGCAGGCCGGGGAGCAGTAGGGTTGTTGGCACTTTTCTTTGCACCCTCCGATATGGAAAGTAGAGATGCCAACTGACCCATTCAAAGCGACTGGCGCTAGCCCGGTTGTCGCCCGCTTCAATGGGCACCCAGTTGAATGTTGAACGCGCATCCGCCCGACGCCCCCTCTGCGCCCTGGTACCCTCGGCTATATAAGGCGCTGCTCTACTCATGTCCTCCTTACCTCTTCTCAGCACCACACCATCCATTCTCCTCCTTCAACAGAAGAACCATTTCATGTCCACATTCTCTCTGTGCTGGGGCCGGCACCCACTGGAATTCGATGCTCCCACCATAGCCGTGTGGCAAACATGGCGAAAAAAAAAGAAGGAACAGGTCGTGCAGCTCGCCCGTACCCTCTCCATGTGATACCAGCGGGACCATGAGTGAAGGTCTGATCAAGCTGGTCCCCTAACACTGGGAATCATCCTATCTTGAAGTTATTTGACCAACTACAGTTCGATCTGCAGGGAAAGGGGGTTATATGGGCCCAATGCGGCGGCAAGACCAGTGGTCAAAAAACGTGGAGACTGTGGCACCCTCCTTGCCTACGCTGTTTCTTTGGTTCGGAAGTACCATTATGGGATGCGACGACGCTCTCTACCACCTCATTACTACTAGTGACGGTGAACGCGTGAACAGCGGACGATGACGACGAAGTTGGTGAAGTAACGTGAGCCGATGAGCTCTCACGTTGGAGCCCAGGAAGGAGTTGGCCACAACATCTATGAAGCTACATATACTTTAGTTGATCTAGAAACAGCCCCTTTTTCGCCCCATCAGTCAATGATGTCAAAGTCCAGACATAGATAAGGTAGAGGGTACCAAATATGATGGAGGTGTACAATCCATAAGTAGCAACGAACCTAGGATGTTCGTCCTTGACGTGCGGCACAACACGCCGAGATCCCCCACGAGAGTAAGAGATGAGGACAATGAAGGATGAGAGAGGATGAAGTAAAGGGCGCATGGGGGCGAAAGGGAGGGGGGATGAGGGAAGAAAAGAAATCAGAGCATGGAAGCAACGAACACTGCTGTGAGAGCCAGTGCGACCGAGGCCTTGGAGGAGGCGGGCAGCGTGATCGAGGCCCGGCTGTGATGATGATGAGCGGCCGCTGTGGCGTTATCCGAACCATTGCCACCCGTCGTTGGAGGTTCTGTGAGCGTCTTGCCTGCGAAGTGATAAACATGGGCACGCCAATCGCGGGTGAGTAGTCGGCCGTTTTGACCGTGTTGTCTTCCACACCGTCCCAGCAGAAGAGGTTGAGGCACGTGTTGCACTTGTCCGGGATGGGCGTGTTGGAACGCTCAAAGGAGCGGGTAAGCATGCCGCACGCAAGGCACGTAGGCCAGTTCAAGTCGCCCATGTAGCGTTGCCCATCGTCGCCACGTTGAATGCATTGTCCATCACAGTCTGGGCTCTCTGATGGAGTATGACAGCTTGAATGTGGAAGTATTGCCAAAGCCACTGTAAGGGTAGGAAGGCAGGTACGCAACAATCGGCGACGGCTGGCCGTTGAAGGAGGTGTTCTGGTGGTGATCCGCGAGCCAGGCCCAAGAAGGTCGGACGAGTGTTGAGGCCACGGTTGACAAAGGTCTCCATGGGAGGGATGTAGGGGAAAGCATAGTCCGAAAGTCGTTCGAGTTGTTGAACCGCGACCTGTGGTCCAAATACTGGTGCCGTTGGGCCAGGAGTTGATGTCGGCCGACGAGTCCTCAGCAAGACAAAGTCCAGTTGCCGTCCCGGGTTCACCAAAGGCCAGATCGCACGTTTTGTCCATCTTCGCCACCATCGACATGGGTCACGTTGTTGCTCGTCGCAATTGACGACATGGTGGGGTCGGGCCTCCAAATGCGTTGGGGATGATGGAGATGTCGTTGCCATCTTCACCAATGTCTTTCAGCACAGCTTCGATGGCCTTCTTGATCAATCCCCCCTGGGCCTCCGTTAGTTCAATCAACGCACCATTGAACAAGGTGTGGACGTGCCCATCGTCCACGCTGCATTCGTCCAGCCCGTCACGCACTGGACGTGTTGGAGGGCTGGCCATTCACAAACTCTGTGCCGGCCAGTCAATGTCCACAAACGCCCTGATCCTGCGCTCCCAGGTGCCGTACTCGTACGGGGTGAACCCCAGATGGCGAGCCGCTGAGGGTGGTCTTCTGCCCAGGCTTGGTCGCCGTCAAACAGTCAGTTTCCATTCGGATCCAACCCATCTGGATACTCTAAAAAAAGGAGGCAAAACGTACCCCCGCTCGTCGGCAACAATGATGGGGTACGGGTACGAAAAGTTCCGGAAGTTGGATACGTTGCGCACATCGCTCCAGGTGGTAGCCACACCATGGGAAGGGTACATGTCATTGATCAGATGGTGAGCCAAGGCGCGCGCCAGTAGTCAGTGATGCCGGTCCATTTGCCGTTCCCGACAAAGTCCTTCTTGTCCTCCACATCGCTGATCAAGCCCGAGTAGAAGCTGACCTTGCCGTCCGAGGGGACAACAAGGTTGCTGTCCAAGTTCCACACCTCGTCGTGGAGTGCTGGGTAGTAGGGTAATTGTTGATGGCGACCGAGCCCGTGAGCCAGCTGCCGCCACTCAGGCCGACAAGGTATCGGCCAACTGCAGCAGTCCACCGGTGCCAATTGCAGTGGCGGTTTGGTTGCGACCGTCGAAACCGGCGAACACACCGGCCCCATTGAGCATCGCACGGTACCCACCGCCCGACGAAGAAATCCCAATCCGGGGAATGCGACTCAGGTCCGAGGTGTAGTTGTCAAACCACCGGGCACGAGCGAATCGAGGCCAACCTGGGCCTGCTTGAGCCAGGCGGTCCAGTCGGCCTGGCGGGCTTGACGGTGGTTGCGGATGTAGGTCGCCTCAGCAGGATTGAGGGCAAAGTCACTGGCGTTACGCACAAAGCCATGTAGTTGGCGCCGGTGGTGTTGATCTGCGGGCAGGGGATGTACGTGGGGGCGTAGGAGCCCGTGGGGTCCGTGCGCTTGCCGAGCATGATGTCGGAGGCAACAATGGCGCGGGCGATCTGCTCGACGGTCGCATTCTGGACCTCGGCGCGCTGGTCGAGAGTGAGGCCATCGGGAGAGAGACGGCGTGGGCCAGGGGGGCCGTGGCGGCAGCCACGAGGGCGCTGGCGAAGAGCGTTGTCTTCATGGCAGGGGGACAGGAAGGCGCTGCAGGACAAAAAGGTGAAGGCGGAAGGGTGTGGGTCGGAGCGTGGGCGGGAGGGGTTTAAGTGGCCGAACGAGGCACAGGCGAGGCGGCGGGACGGGCGGGATGTGCTGGGAATAAGTTTACCTCCATGGCCGGGCTGGCAGACTGTGCGCGCGCCCTGCTGTGCTACCAACTAACAAGTGCGAAACGCTGAGGGGCGCACGAGGCACTGCGTACTGAGTGTGCTGAGCCAGTGCGTGGCCAGGCGGGTGGGCAGACCAAGTGCTGCGTCTGTCGCCCTCCGCGACCAGCGACTGCGCTTGGCCGGCAATCCCTGGAATCGAGAGGGCTATTGACTCAAAAGTACTCGACCCGGGCGTGTCCGCACGGCACGCGTCGTCCCCAGACGACACGGCACTGCCCCCACGCGCCACGCCTCTGCGCCCGTCCGGCACCATCAGAGGGTACGACGTCATCCATCCGTCCTCCGTCGGCACCTCCGCGGCATCACGGCACAGCAGGCACCGTCACCTGTCTGTCACACTGCGACACACCCAGCACTCAGCGTACTCAGCGCCTCAGCACCCCCTGCCCTCCACCACCCGTCAGAGCGGCAGCGTTCCACCTCCAACCTCCAACCATATCGACTGCGCAGGTACTCAGTACTCCCTCAACGTTCAACGTTACTCAGTACACCCAGTTGAGCACTCTGATTACTCAACGTCAGCGTACTCCACCACCTGAACTGAGACGCAGTGCCTTGTATCGCGGATTGCAATCGGTGATCGATGATCTCCTGCGTTTCGTTTGGCCGACGTCACGCGCGTCACGCGTCACGCGGGACTGGGTATACGCACTCACGAAAAAGACTGTGACATGTGACATGTGACTAGGAACTAGGTGGCCTGTAGCCTGTAGCGCCCGTAATAGCGCGTAGCCCTTACCAGCTTCAAGCTTCAAGCTTCCAAGCTTCTAGGCTTCCAAGCTGGAAGCGTCACCGCGTCACCGGCACCGCTACCCCCGTGTCCGCTCACCACCTCCCCTACTGTCGAGAGGAGCGCAGCACAAGGCGGGACGGGCAAGCCCCACAGAAACCAACCGAGGAACGCACACCGTGATGGGAGGAAGGAGAGTGATATTGATCAAGGATACCCCAGGTTACTCCCGGCGGCAAAGCGAGTGGGCGTAGTAGTGGCAGAGTGGTATGAGGTTGCCCCGGGTGCCCACGTTCATGAAAGTTCTTTCCGCGGTGCACGACGTATCCGGTAACCGGTAACCAGGAAGCACCAATAATTGCGGCAACCGACGGGTGACTAGGTGATTGGCAACTCACACATGTCACTCTATTATATGACTGTGGTGGTGACCCGGTGACGCCGTGGTTTCGAGGACGGCCAAAAGCGTCCCGGTAGGCTCCGCCTGTGACATGTGACTAGCTTGACTGGGTACTGGCCGAAGATCGACAGAGAAAAAGCCCCGTAAAGTGTCCGAGGCGGCCCCGTTCCGCCTCTGTTCCGCCCTTCCTGTTGCGACTCCAGACTGCCTTCCCCCTGATTGCATCCTCACCACCTCTTCCCTGCCTTGCTCGCCTGTCACTGCCACAAATAGGTACTGCAGGTACAGGCCACAACCTCACGCTACTATTGGGAAGTCGCACAACTTTAACAGCTAGCAGTTGCTGTAATTTGGCGGAGTTTTTCGGTTGTTACGACTTGTGACATATGTGACAGTCCACAGCTCCCGTAGTCCAGCCACCAGTTGTGGAAGAGTATGTCAACCGCAGAAGATGCATCGCATGTCGCTGAAGCCCCGGTGACGCTGAGAATCGATGATCGATGACGCGTGACGCCGACGATGTGTTCACGGCGGTCGATGCATCTCGACGGAGATCCGATCAGATCTCAGATCGATCAACGTCAGTTGCTAGAGTGCGACTTGGGAGCACATGCGATCCTATGGATCAGCTACTGCAAAGCAGCCTTCAGACAAGGCGTGAAGGCAAAGTGGTGAGCCACAGTCTTCGAGCAACGTCTGAAGGGAGGAGAAAGGAGAGAGAGAAGGGAGATGGAGCGGGCATACAGGGCGTGCACGGCCTGCGAGCGGATATCTTCCGCCCGACGGCTAAGCGAGCGTCACTGATCCATTGAGGGCCGTGCACGGTTACCCT
Organism: Moniliella sp. 'wahieum'; assembly: GCA_003971905.1. Taxonomy (NCBI): domain Eukaryota; kingdom Fungi; phylum Basidiomycota; class Moniliellomycetes; order Moniliellales; family Moniliellaceae; genus Moniliella; species Moniliella sp. 'wahieum'. The sequence goes on along the minus strand of RSEE01000103.1, from coordinate 203,868 downwards.
AGCACTACTTCTAACACAATTGAGGGAAATCTTCCGTCAAAATCGGCGGCAGACTTCATGAAATGCGTGAGGTCGGAGGTTGCCGGTAATTATGACCGGTGCTGTATGTTCTCCTCTTTGGCTGCTTCGCATTTCCTGCTTGGGTCCAGATAGGGGCGAATCACCCGAACCAGCGAGCATCACCGATCCATTGGAGAGAGTGCAGGTGAACCCTAGCACTACCCTCTAGCAGTATATACAGGCGGTTGCGAACGCCAGTGCTAGCTAACAATGACAAGGTGGTGCGCAGACAGAGCACAATCTATATGGTCACAACGACGCCCTCCTTCTCATATATGCCACGGGACGCTGACATATGGCGCAGGAAGAGCATGTCGAACTTGGGTCGGGTTTGGTGCTATGGAACAGTTGGTCTTTTGAGGGAGGAGGTCGTGTGGTGGGAAGCAGCAGCCGGATGCGATTTGAAACTTCCATCCGCGTCGTTTTGAAACATCGCGTCGAATGGGCAATGCTGCGACATTTTTTTCACCAGAGCGGCTGTCGCTTGAAGAAAAAGGAAAAGCTCTGCCCCCCTTCGTCCACCGACATCCATCTGCCCCTCATGGCGTTGGCTCCGGATGTGCTTGCCCACGCGGGCATCGCATCCACCGCCGCTCTTGTGCGCTACCTCAAGACATCTCCCGCCAACGCATCTCCCTCCGCCATCGACGTCGCCACCGCCGTTTGGAACCCCCCCCCAGCACCTTCTTTGTCCCGGACAAGGGCCTGCTCCTCGCCGACTGGCTTGTCCTTGCCCTCTCACCCAAGGCTCAGCCCAGCGCAAACACTGGCGCTAGTTCCAAGGCAAAGGGAAAGGGGAAGGGAAAGGGGTCCCACGCACTGACCGAGAACGAACAGGTCGTTCGTCTTTCCTATTGGGTCCTTCTCGAGCGCATCCTCGAGGCTGAGCCCCAGTTGCACAGCGTCCTGGCCAGTCGCCATGCCCCCCTCATCCGCGCGGTCGAGGTGTTTGCCTCCCGTCTCCATGAAATGGCAGAAGAACCTTCGTTGGAGCTGGCTGCATTGGTAGGGCCTGTTCTGGGTGCTCTGATAAACCCCGTCATCAGCGCTGGGGCAACTACTGCCACGGCGCGAGAACGTCTATCCTCGCTCCCTGAAGCCATTTCCAAACTTCTCTCTTTTGCTTCTAACCTTCCAGCATCAGCAATAGAAGCAGAAGCAGGGATCAACTCGGTCCTTCATTCTGTCCTCGCTTCGTATCTTCCTGCCTTTGCCCAAGCCAGTCCCGCCCGCCGCGAAGTCGGGATCGAGGTTGTTCTCCAGTCGTTCCGGGATTGCGCTACGCTCGTGTCTTCCCATTCGACGAAACTCACGGGGAAGCGAAAGAGGTCTGTGTCTGAGGAGCCATCCTCGAGCCTTGCGTCCCATGCGCAAGCCTTCATTTACGACACGCTCTTTCTTCCTGACACGCTCCGGACTCTTCTTCTCACCCCTGAGAAGACGGATGTGCTAAAGCGCATTGCCCAGGCAGCGGCTCGTTGTACCAAATCCTTTACTCTCGCCCCAGCCTTGGTACAGATCCTTACCGCACGAATGCGAGCTCTTCCCGTCGAACTTCCCAAAAAGGAGGAAACCATTCGCATCACCATGCTCCACTTCCTGTCCCATCTCATTTCGGCTGTCGGGGTGGCTGACGAAGAGCAAACCGAGCTTCTTGCCCAAACGTTTTTCGCCACCTCTACGGTCGGACTCTACCGCCCTGGTCCCGACCTCGATGGACAGGGGTTTTCCTGGGCCTCTCTTCTCTACTTGCTTGGAGGGCCTGCTCGCTCGCCTTGAACACCAAGGGGAAGGACGCTCGACGGACTTCAGAGCCCTTCATAACCTGTGGACGGTGGATAGCACCTTGGTCTCGAGCCATCTAGGTGCCATTCTACGGGCCATGTGGGCCACCACAGATGCGACGAGCATTGCCGCAGCCGAGCCATTACTTCGTTCCATCTTTGAAACGGCCCGGAGAGCCGTGGCGTGTCGCAACTTGCCGTGGCTCTGATGGATGCTGCGCAGGAAGCCTCGGCTCTGGTTCCAAACCTTTTGGGAGGCACCCCCTTGCCCCAAACTCCTCGAGCGCTTGTCTTTGTGCGAGGCACTGCAATCTCTCCCAGCGCCATTGGCGGTGGGATTGGTACAGACTTTGGCCCAGCGGCAGACCACATTTGCCCAAGCGGTGAAGGGACCATGGGCTGTGGAAGCGTACTTGGCTTCGCAGATCTTGTCGACAGCCACACTGGTGCCTGATGCTGGAGGCTGGCGGCATGGGTTGCAGCCTACACAGCGATGGGAAACTTTTCAAGTCGTATCCAACAGATCAAGAAGGTAGCAGGAGCCGAGGATGAGATTACCGTTCGAGCTACACTGGCCATTTGGCGATCCGCATATACTGCACTCTCTAGGGCGCAGAATGCCATGCCCCCTTCGCCGACGGCACAAGAAGTATACGCACCCGACTTGGAGGCCCTCTCCACCGTCACCCAGTCCATCCGGCCCCACCTCCCCCACCTCCACAATATCTTTAAAGCGGCTAGCAACACTGCGCTTCGCCTGGACCTGGTACGCCCATTCCCTAAGGAGTGTGTCTTCTGCAATATGTACTGACTTTTTTTCTAGGCGGATACTCTCCTGCGCTGTGCCATCGCCGATCAAATTACAGACCCAAGGAAGGTTGTTGTCTCTGTCCTCGAGGCGATCGAGTCGCCCGACCCTGTCTTGTCGGTGGGTATGTGGCAAACGGTCGCCACCTGGGCCGAAGGACTCAACCGGTTCCCCGCTCAGGACCTCATGCCCGTCGCTCGGGCGCTTATCAAGGCTTGGGACGGCACAGAAGACAGGCATCGCCTCATTCTCCGCCTCACAGCCGGAAACGCCCAGTTCGTCGAACTTGCTTCTTTCCGCGACGCGATTGTCCAGAATGTGTTGGAAACCAGCTCCAAGCCAGTGCGGGACGCCTCCAAATTGGCCGGAGCCCGACACTTCCCTCGCCTGTACTGGCAGAGTGCCCTCCCTTTGATCCAAGCTGCAGCGCGCAAAGCGGACGAGGTCTTGATCGCCAATGGCTCTTTCACCATAGCTGGTCATGTTCGGGAACTGTTGGCTCAGATGCAGGGCGGCGACTCCATCTTCCCCGAGGAGCTGCTGACGTTTGTCGCCCAGCCGGAAAGGCGAAAGAGATCCGGCCCTCGACCGCTCTCTTTGTGCGCGCGTGGGTCAATGCCCAAGCCTCTGCGCGGGAGGACAGGATGCTATCAAGACGGCTCGTACCCTCCTCAGCCAGCCAACAATGGGTGCTGTACACTTTTCTTCCAGCGTCATGAGGACTTATGGCCGCTCTCATCCGGACCTTCTCTCTGTCGACCCTACTGCTTTCACCCGAGCCCGTCAAGCCTGAAGACCTTCACGGCTTCCGCCACAGACGAGGAGGTGAGCACGCTAGAACGCACCGTGCGGGACGCAGCCATCTCGGTCTCCCTCTCAGAGAAGAAAGACATCGTTATCTCAACTGGGCTTGTGCCTTCTCTCGCGGCCGAACGAGCTCGGAACCCACCCGCGCGGGGGTACTCGACGGCCTTCTTCTCTCCCTGCTGGAACTGCACCTGTCTCGAGGCAGACGGAGCAGCTGGTAACCACGTATGTCTATGCTCGAGAGGCTGCCTATCTCAGTGGTACGGCTGGGAAAGGGGAGCTCCACACCGCGGTCTTCCGTTCGGGAGTGGCTGCGCTTCCTGTGGAAGAACAGACTGCTCTTCTCCAGAAGCTTCTCCCGGCATTTGATGAGGACTTGGGCATCCACCTTGCTACATCGTCTCCTGGCCTGGCCTGCCGTGTTGCCGCGCGGATGGATGCTCTGGTAGGGTGCATCGTAGCTACCAAGGACGAAGAAGCGGTGCGCACATATATGCTTCGTCTTCTCTCTACTGCTGCTCTGGTATGCACAGGTCACGCCTCCACGCCCATCCTTGGCTTGGCCTTTGCTTCCGCTGCGGCGAGCCTGGTCCGCGCACACCACAGCTGGTTTGACCGTGCCCACGTCCAACAGCTCCTTGCCTTTAGTGCGGGTCTCCTCACCCCTGCTGGGATCGAGAGTGCCCCTCCCCTGGATCCGACACGAACGCTGGAAGCCCTGGTTCATCTTCTCACCGCATTGGGCTTGATCATGCGGCAACGGCGCACGATGCTCCGTGACTCGCTCTCTGCGCTTGCAGCGGTACTTGGCTCTTCTTGCCCCTCTTGCGGTCGGTACCAACACTTGCCAAGCTGGATGAGCGCACTGGATGCCCCTTTGACAGTGCGCCTCGCCACCACCCTCTCCCACACACTGGAGACCATCACGTTCAAAGGGATGGCCAATCGGCAGGGTGGAACTACCCTCTCGCTCGGACCACTTTGCTCCACACGCACACGCCCTCTTGCTCGTTTATGCGCGCACCTTGCTTGGTGCCCAGGACCTCGCCCGTAACCCCTGGACCGCCCTGCTCCCGTGCCCATGGATCAGGGCCATGTGTCCCCCGAGACGCAACGGGTGCTGGAGCCCGGCCTGTTTGCGCTGTGCGACGCAGCGGCCTTGGCCCCCGCTGGACGCGATATGGCTCTCGCTTCCACCTCGCCCCACCGGCACGCGCGGTGCTCAAACGCGTTTGGTCCGCTTGGGAAGCACAGCGGTACAAGGGCCGTAATTCATTCAGTCGATTCAGCCTCTGGTTATAGGCACATCTCCATCTCATGTGTACCCTCCCCCCCCCACCGTCCCGACCCCCACGGCTCGGCTTGCACTCATCTAGTTCTCGTAGTGAGGCGTTATGCGTTTCGTGTTACATGTCACACCATAGCAGCTAACATGGAGAGCATAGACAGCATCGGTATTCACGATGAGCAGTAAGTAGTACAGATAAAGAAACACACAGGAAATCGGTCAACATCAGAAGAAACGCTAAGGGGGCGTAAGGTGGGGGGACAGGCAGGTAGGCTTAGAAGCCTCCTGCCCCCCCTCCCTCTTCCTCTTCCTCTTCCCCGTCCCCCACCCCCCCATTTTTGTTCGTTGGCATGCCAGCGAAAGAAAAGATCAAGTGGCGACGAGGGTCAGCGACTGGCTCAGCGGGCGTCGTCTCCAATATGCACAGAGGAAACTTCTTCCCTCACCTCCAGCGCCTTGGTGAGCGTGCGGTCAAAGTAAATCCCAGCCTCCCGGGCTTGGGCAACTTGTTGCTCCGCTGCAGCCACCTGGGCTGCCCGGGCACCAAGCGCCGCACGGAACGTTTCTTGCAAGTCCCAGCTAGCCAACCGCATCACCTTGCGTACTTCGCGCGAGATCCGAACAGTGTGTTGCGCACTGAGATCGTGGCCTTCAGGTACACTGGCCGAAGCGGCCAACGAGAGCGAGCGTCCACGTTTCGCGAATCGTATTAGGCAGATCAAGTATCACGTACGTTGCCGCCCCGGCAACGGCAAGGGCAAACAGGGGACCAGCAGCGTTCCGCACACTCTTGGTTCCAAGTAAGTCTGCCACTCGAATCAGCCCTTCAATCGCCGCCTTGGCCCCGAACGCTTTCCCTCCCCAAGCTCAGAGCGCCAAGGCCGAGCGTAAGACTCCCAACAGGTGATGTTCTACCTCAGAGAGCCAACTTGAGGAGCAAGTTTCTGGCTTGCTTCCGCTGAGCGTCGAGCGGGGCAAGCAGCCCCGCGACCAGGAAGGGTACGTCGAGCAAATCGGTGCGGGCGAGTGAAGTGCCTCCTTGGGCAGGCCGAGCCAAGCCATATGGTTCGCCATGCTGGCACGCGATTCCCGCCGAGCATGAGCACGCTTACTGGAGAACATGGCGTCGGGCAGGAACACACGCGAAGACCGTTCTACATCCGCGGGAAGGTGCGCTTCGCCAAGCTCTTTCACCGCCTTGACCGCGTCCGTGGTCAGTTGACGGGATTGCTGCTCGGCTTCCCGGATCGCAGCCGACGAGTCGACCATGGCTTGCCGCACTTCTTCGGCGTAGTGCCACGCCTCCCAGACCCTGGGTAGACAGGAAGGGTGATGGGATGAGCACTGCGACCAGCTTGAATACAAGCCAACGCTCGGGTCAGCTGATCGTTCGCTGCCTCTTCTGCCTCGGACACGGTCTTGTCCTCCTTCTCCTCCAGCTTGGAGGTCAACCTCTCAGCGCGCCGACGGCACTCGTGCATGCCGGTTTGGCAATGGCCAGAGCCGAGGTGGCATTTGCTTCCTCTGCATGAGCATACGAGGCGTTCGGCCCGCAAGTAGGATCACATCCGACAAGAGACGAAGGACGTAGACCTGCGCTGGGAGCAACTTGGACTTGGATCGCTTGAGCAAGACAAATTTGCGCAACGACTGTTCCAAGCGCGTAAAGGCGAGCTGACGATCACCGGGCTGCACTGCCTCGTCTTCCTGGGGGAACACCTCTTCCGAATCGACAAAATGGACCAGCTCCTCAGCGTCATTGTAGGTACGGGGGCTGAGTTGCTTAATCTGCTCCAACACCAGACGCTTGCACTTGTCCTTGTTTTGATTTGGTCAAACTTGTTGACCACAACAAACCGTACGCCTTATCGTTCGAGGCGTTCCACAGAACTCCTTGGCGGACAAGGTAAAGTGGTTTTCCGCCGATACCACAACACGATATGTCACTCTTCTTGACGAGCAAAAGAGCGGTCGTCTTGAGCGAGTCGCGGTTCAGACCCGGCGCTCAATCAGCGAAATGTCCACCACGCCATTATGCAACAGCTCTCCTGGGTCCCACGGCGATCCGTGCAGTAACATTTCAACAGAGATGAGCCTTCTCCCTCCTCAAAAGCGGCCATCAGTTCCTCAGCCTGCTCAAGGGAGTAGCGAGTATAGCTATCCTCATCCTCAGGACGGTAATCTTGCCCGGACGAGGCAGATGAATCTCTTCCTTGCCCGCATTGAACTCGAGCGCATCCGCACCTCACAAAAGGCAGTGGTACACGGTTGTTGGTCGATGGGCAAGAGGTCGCGCCGAAGAAGGCTGTTGACAAACGTGCTCTTTCCCGCGTTCAGATCACCTGTGATCAGCACCTTGCTCTGCCGATCACTGATCCGCAACCGCAGCGCTTCCAGGTGCCGCACCGCCTGCGCCATCCGACCCGCTAACAGTTGAGCCACCGACGACTTTTCCAGCGACTGCAGCACAGACGGTCGCGCACCCGCTCCCGGACTCGTCGGTACATTCGATCCTGGACCCACTTGCAGGTCGACACGTAGGATGTTCAATCCATCTGGTTCCCCGGCCACGTCGAGAGGCAAGACAGACCGCCTGACGCACGCGACGATTGCTCGCTCGACATGGACTGACTTCGCTCTAGGTGGGGCGCGCATCGTCAACAGCCCGCAGGGGGGCGCTTATCAGGGTACTGCATAACCCAGGAACCATTGGTGTAGTCTTTCAGGTGGTTGACGATGTGGCGGGTACGCTGCAGGCCGTCCAGCAGGCTGGCGGAGGGAGCGGCGGTTAGTACGAAGGAAACGTAAGGCACGTGGGTGATGGTGGGGAAGGGCACGTACCGCTGCCGGTTGAGTCCATACTGGGCATCGAACGGGGAGCCATCGCCCTCGGGTGCGAGCGCGGCCGGGGGAGAAAGGCAGGAGGAGGGAGCTGGTGAGTGGGACAGAGAGCGGGTAGGAGAGCTGGCGCGGCAGCGTCGCTGGGCGGGGCGGCCGCGCGCGTACTGCTGGACATGGGCAAGGGCGTGGACAGCGGCGGGAGCAGCGGCGGGAGCAGCGGCGGGAGCAGCGGCGGGAGCAGCGCGGGAGCAGCGGCGGGGCCGGGTGGAGGGATGTGGGGGCACAACGTGTGGCGGGGAAAGGCGGGAGGCGAGGGCGTTGGCGTTGGCGTTGGCGGGAACAAAAGCCAAAAAGGGCGGTGGGCCCACCTGCGGCTGTCACATGTCGCGTCACGCGTCCTGCGGTGATTCTTATGTTGGCTGCCGCGCTGCTCAACCCGCGAAAAATGCACACTGGCCCCCCGCCGCGCCAGGCACACTGCCCGCGTGCGGTGCCCGCTGTGTGCTCTCCCGCCGGCCACGCTTTGTAATGCGCGTCTGCGCTCAGCCCATCTCTCCACTCCGCCCACCCGGGCCTTCCCGGGCAGGGTGAATGAGCGCGTTCCCCTAAAATGCCTGACCTTCTGCGGAGAGCAGCTATCGCTATCCTATCAACAACGGCGGCCGCACCAGCAACCTAGTAACCCTCGTGAGCGTGGCCAGCACCCTCGTGACGCGTGACTCGTTGCAGTGACTAGAGTGAAGAGTGACTAGCTATGACTAGATGAAGACTACTTCCAGAAGCATCAGAGAAATGGCAAGAAGGTGCGATTGGCGAACTTGCGAGACACGCGACGGGCGTCTCCGGAGGGGCAAAGGGCGGGGGCAGCTTGGCATGAAAACAGTCGACTTGACGGTAATGACGATAATTGATAAAGGCAGTGGGTGGGTTAGCAGCATCTCACGCAATTGGACTGAGATGGGGGATGCAGATGGGTGGATAGCAAAACGAAGCGAAATGAAAGAAAAGAGACTGGAACCTGCGATGCACATCATACAACAAAAGGACAGTGCCGAGTATGGTATGGGAAGTACCGAATGGGGGAGGCCGAGGGGAGGGCAGGGCAGGGCAGGGGGGTTAGTAGGGGACCTAATGACCGCGGATGGCTTGAGCGTCTTGCTTGCCCATATCTACCTGTCCTCCCAACCACAAAACGCACCAAGAACCGGTTCAGCCTCACGCAACCAGAATCAGAGCGGGGCATACCTATCCAACATCACAAAGCTGACTGTGCTGTCTCGGCAGGCGCAGGGTAAAGCAGTCGTGTCAACTGTCGGGGCACGGGCTTGGGCCGCCTTGGCACGACGCTTCTCCATCGCCCGGATCATCGCTTGCATCTCTTGAATTTGCCGTTCCTTCATCTCCAGCTCGGTGGCGGGCGCCACAGCGGGGTCGGCGGTACCTCCTTGGCCGGTACCGTGTGCACTGCTTTCGGCCGAGAAAGTACCGGCGTCGGCCCACTCGAGCTTGGCGGGGTGGGACAGACAGTGAGCAGGTATTGCAGAAACCCGTGGCGTTTTCTTGCAGCTCGGGAAGAGAAGTGGGGTGTCCTTTTCCCCGTCCAGTTCTCCTTCAAGGGGGATCACCACTTCCTGTTCGTGCACAAACGGACCCCGAGCAAGTTCTGGGTTGGTCCAAGTCGACTTGAACGGTTTGGCAGGTCCTGATGGGGGGTCCGACACGGCTGGTACGCTAGGCACGCTAGACACGCTAGACGCCGCCATTCTGCCTTGCGCGCCCTGCGCCTGCAGCGTGGCCTGCAACTTGGCGCGAAGCGAAGCGAGATGAGCGACCATTTCTTCTGTGCTCTCCTCCTGCCGTGGCGGGGGGGTCTGGGTCACGTTTCCCACGTCATGAGGGGGGAAGGGGTACCCTCGCGGAGACTGGGCCATGCTCGGCGGCGGTACTGGGAAAGCATGAGGAGGGTAAGCAGGACTGGTGCACCATAGTTCGCAGGAGCTTGGGGGAGGTTAAATCCAACTGGAAGAGGATAGGGTCCTTGGAATAAGGGTAGGTGGGGGGCCAGAGATCATAGCCTATGGTACCAAGTCAGAAGCGAAAGCCAACAAGAAGGACGTACCCTGGTATCCGACGGGAGGGGGCATGGCCCATGGAGGCATTCGGTCCATCGGAGGTGGTCGGTCCATAGGAGGCATAGGAGGTGGTCGGCGCGAGGGAGCACTGAGTCGTGGTGGGGGCCTGTAGTGCGCAGAAGGGTGGTCCAGGTCACGGTAGAAGACGGTGGCGCCCGTGCCTCGACGGGCGCGTCCATCTGCCCGCCGTCGTAGTCCAGCTCCATGCTTGAAGGCGGAGGAGGGCGACGAGGGCGGGGAGGTGTGCGTGGACCAGACAAGGTTCTGCTGGGAAGTGGGAGTAGGGGCCGTGGGGGCGTTGTGGGGCCAGGAGGGACTTCTCCTTCCTCCATATCAGGCGCAGTTCACCTTCTTCCTCAGGAGACGACGACCGCATCTTGGGCTTTTGGGCTGGAAGCTGGACGCAGCAGCGGACAGACGGGGCGAGCCGTCACGTGGCCGCTTGCGTGTGCCGGAGGGGACGGGACAAGACGGGGACAGAGGAGGGTCGGGAGGAGGGTCAAGTGTAGCAGCAGCTCAGGGCAGGAGCATCGGCGTAGGAGCATCGGGCGCAGGAGCATCGGGCGCAGAAGCATCGGGCATGGCGGCCGAGGCAACGCTGGTGGAGAGGAAGCCCGGCCGCCCAGCGGGAGGGCGTGATAAAACCCACACAAAACCCACCCGACAACCTTCGTTCCGCCGCCGCCCGCTGGCCTTCCGCCCGCCCGCAGCCCACCTGAACATTTCAGCGCTGCTGGCCATGGCTCTCTCGGCTCGCTCGCGTCCGCCGCAAGAAGATTGCCTGGCCAGCTGACGACGGCACACACCCCCCCCGGCCCAAGTGACGCTTCAGGCGCATGAATCGGTTGGGCGCCATCGCCCGCGGCGGACCGGCCGGGCAGATGAAGCTTGCCCCGTCGCTGGTCCCCCGGCCATCCGGATTTTTCCATCTCTCCAAAGATGGGCTTCGTCCGGCGGCAAGAAACCCCTTCCTTCCGCTGGCCCTTCTCCCCCCCGCCGCATTGCTGGCCAGAGGAAAGCCAGTCCGCCCCCTCGTGAGCCAGTGAGGGACACCGAACCCCCCCCTGCCCCGCCAACATCCCAACCGAGGCGCAGATTCCCTTCCCTCCGCTCGGCTCTCGAGCTCCTCTGGAAACGGGCCACCCCGCCGGACCTGCTGCAGCCAATGGGCAAAGCCTCCCCCCGTGGTAAAGTTCATTGGGACGTAAGAGCCCCTCTGAACCACCCCAGAAACTCCCACGCATTTTCATCCGCTTTATCGTTTCACCTATCGCTCCTTGGCCGCTATGGAGCGGGTACGGTTCACGATGCTCCAGGCATTGTGGATATCGTTTTGCATCTCCATCCCAGGCTACTTGGTGGGCAGCCTGCGCGGACAGCAGATGGGCATCCAATCTGTTGCCGATGCTTATGGCCTAGATCCGAGCGGGAACAGCTTGACGGGGTACTTGCCCGGCCGCGAGCCAGAAGAGGACGATGAGACAACCGTTCCAAATTCACACTAGGAGCTCTAGCGCAATCCAACATCTGCATCATCCGTTTGCTCTGCTTCTTTCTTTCCTCTTCCCCGGTGAACCGGAGAAATGAGCTACAAAAAACCCCAAAAATGGTAGGCATAGATGCATGGGCGTCTGAGGATACGGAGGATCCGCAGTGTACACGAGGCGCATGCACAAGGGGTAGAGCGGCTGGCCTGGAATTTTATTTGGTGACGACTTGCTCTTCGCTGAGCAGGCGACAGGCGAAGATCAAGGTCAGATAGGAGAGACAAAGCATAAGGGGTCCCAAGCCCATTAGCCACATAGCCACCTCCCTCCGCCACACGCACAACACAGGGATGCACGGGATGCAAGTTAGAAACGACCAAACTGCTTCGCCGCCTTCTCCAGCGCCTTGTTCTTGGTCACCTTGAGCACGTTGAACCGCACCGTCTTCGAAAGCGGGCGGCACTGGCCTACCGTCACCTCGTCCCCGACGTCAACACGGAACGCAGGCGAGCATGCGCAGCCAAGTTCTTGTGCCGCTTCTCATACCGGTTGTACTTGGGCACAAAGTGCAGGTACTCCCGGCGGATGATGGTACGCGTCATCTTGGTCGACACCACACGTCCAGTGAGGATACGGCCGCGGATCGACACCAAGCCCGTCCAGGGGCACTTCTTGTCAATGTACGTGCCCCCAATCGCAGCAGCTGGCGTCTTGAAACCAAGACCAATGTCCTTGTGCCACCGCTTGGTCTTGTTGTTGACCTTCTTGCCAGCGGCCACCTTGGCGTTCTGGAAGAGAGGCTGCTTCTGGAAAGCGCGCTCGTGCTGCACACCAAGCTCTACGTTGGACATGGTGGGTGGCTAAGAGAAAGGTGCGGTTAGCTTCGGACGGTACGCGTGGCTGAAGCGTGGCGTACCTTGAGAGCAACGGGTGGTGAAGGTGTCGAGTCGGCGAGTTGGGATGCCACGACGTTGGGCTGGCCTAGGCAAGCGACGGAGATGCAAAGCAGCCCTAGTGCCTCCCGATCTTCGACACAGGTACAGTGCTGCATCCCCACAGTCCAGCACTGCGGCAGTGATGTGACTCAATACATTATTGCGCCGAGCGAAGATGGTCTACCTGCCGTTCGAGTAGGGTTTAGTTGGATGAAATTTCAATGTCATAATCCTGAGGCTAGTCAAGCTTCAAACTTCTAGTTTCAAGTGAGCTTGAGTAGCTCTAGTTAGTCATACTACTCGCACTCCCTCAAGTGGATTCTCTCTACTCTGCATCCATGTCATTGGCAACACTCACTGCTCCCTGACCATCATCCCCCCAACGGGAGCCAGAGATATGTCGGGCGTAAAAAGTGATCCAGTACCCGACGATCAAAGACTGCGTTCGCGGAGGCTTTGTTTCTGTTCTCATCAACAACAATCTATAGGTGATGCTGCTTCCTCCTTCTGAGGCTGACCTATCCCCGGTCTATGACAGTACCGCAGCATCCCCTGTACAACTGAACGCTGGCCAACTTGAGCAAGAGAGGTGTGGGGTGGGGCAAAATAAAGTGGTTCATTACCGAGAGCACGTGTTCCGTGCATGACTTCATCCTTGCTTGCAGAATCCTCCGTCGATAAGCACGTCGGTCGCAGTGACATAAGCGGAAGCGTCCGAGGCAAGGAAGACGGCGAGGCCTTGGATATCTTCCTATAGAGCGACGTCCAAGAAAAGTCAGTACTCGTTTCGTTGATGTCCGCGTCACAACAGAGCTGAAGGAATAAGGAGGTGAGGTGTCTTCACGTACCGGTTCGCCCAGCCGGCCGAGCGGGGTCTTCCGAACCCAATCCTCGTACATCTCATGGCCATTGGAGCATTCTTAAGCACGCTGCGGCTCAGATCAGAAAGAACATAGCCCGGAGAAATGGTGTTGACACGGATCTTTTGTTTGGCCCACTCGACGCCCAAAGCGGCGCCCATATGCTTAACCGCGCCCTTGCTGAAACAATAGGGCGACTGCTTTTGCGGGTGGTTGACAATCGTTGCCGACATACTGGCAATGAGGATGAACGAGGCCGGGTACTTATTCTCGAGCGCATGACGAGCACAGTGCGTGGCAACGAACCATGCACCATCAATGTCCGTGGAACGGATGCGGCGGTAATCTTCGTGCGGGTACGCCTCAGAGGGGAAGTTGGCAATAATGCCCGCTGCGTGCAACAAATGTCAATCTGACCCAAATAGTTCGCCACCTTGGGTATCACCACTTCCACTTGCTTCTCGTCGCCGACATCCGCGCCAAACCCTTCAATGGCCAACGTGCCCTTGGGCACCAAGTGTTTCTCCTCCTCGTATTCCTTAATCAAATCCCGCGCGGCCTGCTTGGCATCCGCCTCATGAAAGTCCAAGATCGCCATCCGGTTCACACCACTTTCAATGTAGCCCCGGGCGATCGCCTTGCCAATCCCGCCAGCTGCACCAGTCAACAGCGCCGACTTGCCCGTCAGCGAAAGCCCGGGAAGAAAGCGAGGGGCAGTGCCTGTAGGAACCGAGTTGTGCGCGGAGGTGGTAGACATTGTGCGGATGAGTGAGGAAAAGGGAGATGTAGTAGTGAAAAGCTGGAAAGAGATAGAGTGTGTTGTGTGGGGTTGCAGAGGAAATGCTGGGGTGTGTTCTTGAAGAATTCTAGCATTCATTGAGTCGTGCGTGTCCTGCCCTTTTAAATACGCCCCAGCATTGCTCCAAATGGGGGCTTGCTGCTCTCTCTCCACCTGAAGCTTGAAGGGAAGAGGGGCAAAGGCTCATGGGCAGTCTGCATACGCATGATGCACGAGCGAGACACTTGGGCACATAGAGGGATGCTCAACGTGTACGTGCTGAGGTACAAGCCAAGACGCGTGCCCTCTCTTGTGCGGGCTCGTACTGCGGACGGGTGAAAGGAGGCGATGCCATGAGACAGACACGCAAAGCAGCTGATTGTGTGCACGCCACTCATCAGGCACTAACTGAGATGGCCGATGGATATTGAATGTTCTCTCTTTTTTCCTCTCGAGGCGCGCGATGTAGGCGATACCGGGGTTACCGGTTACCTGTTATACCGGTTACCCACCTGTCGGCACGGCAGACGCCGAGAGTGGCGCTGGCTTCCGCCGAAGAGGGGGTGGTCTGTGCGCCCACAGGGCGTGCTGCGGGGGTGGAAACATTCTAGAAGGTGTCTGAGTGCTGAGTTTCCAGACTTAGTACCTACTACTACTGGCTACTGCTAGAGTACTACGAATAAGTGACCCGACAATTATTTGATCCGAGAGCCGCCTGACACACTACCCCGCACATTCCTGGGGTAGGCCGTAGGACTGCACGTGTTGCCTGGCAGTGGTACAATACGTACGGACGTAACTGCTCTGCGCATAAGAGGGTTCGTATAAGGGCTAGGTGCTAAGTCGCAATTACCCGTGTGTGGGCCTGTGGGCGTTGAACTCGATGAACGCATCGGCGAATCTGAATCTGGATCCTCGCCTGAATCTTGAATCTTCACCCGGGGTCTGGCCTGGTCTGGCTATGAGAATCATTGATCATCCCAGTTTTTTCTCATTGACCTGTTCTGGTCTGGTGCTCGGACAAGGGCAACGGGACAACCCAGCACCTTGCGCCATCTTTGTTCCTCTCCAGCGCTCTGGCCTCTTGTTGGTTGGTCGGGGAGGAGAGTTCTAAGATCGACCTGACAGTCTCAGTACGAGTTGGGCGAGATCTGAGAAGGGTAATGCTAGGGTTCCCCAGCACGGCCCTCCATTGATCGGTGACGCTCGCCTGTGGTCAGGCGGAAGAGTTCCGCTCACAGGCTGCGCACCCCCTGCTCGCCCTTCTACTCAACCAGTGGGCAGGCTCCCCTCTTCAGATCTCCAGATCTCAGGTGGACCTCCTATCTCGCGGATGCTCCCGTTCCCAGAATGCATTCATGAGCCACAGGAAGCACAGCGGATAGAGTCGGTCGAAGTGACAGAGGCTAATGATGGCTGCGCAACAAGGGATGGGACACAACCACATCTCTCGTCTCTTAGAGAGGCACGTGCACTCACACTCATCACTCAGCATCACAAGTTGGTCACCCCCATCCGATTCCCCATGTGTGGGCACACTCCTTCATACTGCCCAGAGGACATGGCGCAAGCTGTCATCCACTGGACCAACCAGGTATGAGATGTACAGATGGGAGCAGATAAAATTTGAGCTGCAGGAGCCCTTTCGTATGGCCTCTTCCTTCAAAAGGGTTCATTTCATCCATCAAGCCCACTAGTCTTCGTCTCGTAGCTCCACCGCGGCCGCGCCGTGGGGAATATCCTTTTCTCCCCCTCGGCTAGGTGAGCATGGGAGGAGTCGGTGTAGGTGGGCGATGATCCACCCCTTGCTTCCCCCCGGCTTCTCCCATGTGACCATGGGTCGCGTAGAACGCATCGACGGTGGCCTTGACGGTCGAGATGGAATGGGTAGGTGCCCCCAGGGCAGGCACTACCCCCTCTCCTTGATGCAAACGACTTGTAACCAGGCATGTCCCCCTGCGGCACGATGAGCACCTGTGGTCCTCCCCCCGGATCCGCGTGCCCAAGCATCGGAGCGTCCGCAGGCGGACAAGTAGCTGCGCGGTTTCTGGCGGAGGGGTGGAGGTGGGTGTTCCCTTGGGTTCGGAATGCTGCGCGTCCAAAGAAAGGTCGTTGTCGGCAAAGGCAATCCCACCCACATCTCGCAACCGCCCCAACGCTGCAATCAAGTCGTCTGCCAGCGTGTCTCGATTGGGTGCATCCTCCACGATCGGTTCCCATCCCACAGGCGGACTGCCAGGAGGGGAGATGAGGAAGTTGCGTTCAGCTGCCGGTACAATGAGGTGGTTCGACTCGTCCGTTGTCTTACTGGGCAGGGGAGCCCAGATGAGCTCGTCGCCCTTCTGGCCAAAGTACACACGGAGCGCTAGACCCGCTCTGCCGGCGGGCAAGTGGACCACCTTTTCGCCCGACTGAGACGAAGCGCTTGGCGCATCGCCTTCCAGCGGAATCAGCAGGCGATCCAATTTTGCCTTGGCCCGCCCAGCCGCATCGGTTTGGGCATAGACCACGATTGCACGTCCATGGGCTGGAAGCGGCACGTACCGCCTCAACTCGCCATACGCATGAAGCAGGTCCAGCAGCGCTTTTCCCAAGCGAGGAAACTCAAAGAATTCCGGTGGAAGACCTGTGAAGATCAATACAGCGAAGGCGTCGGGCTTTTTTGGTCGTCACCGTTGTTTCCGGTTCCGCCTTGGCTTGGGCCAGCTCGTTGGCTCTTCCTCTGCATCATCCAGAGCCCCTTCAGTCAAGTCGGCAGTCAAGTCCCCCTCGGGCTCAGAAATCGTACTGGGCAAGGGCGGGAACGACGTAGGTTGCAACCCCGAGAAGTGACGGTAGGGAACAATCCCGCCCCTAGTGACGCGGACGCAGACAAGGCCGTGGTCGCTACAGGCGATCGACCCTGTTCTGCGGCACCGGGGAAAGGTCCAGGAATGTCCGATGGCCAATCCAAGATGTTCTCCAAGTGTGCGAGCGTGCGCTAGGGAGCCCAGTCAGTACCCTCTTCTGTGTGATCGGTGATCGGGAACCAACATACCTTCCCCTGGACACTCAAATTCATCTCTCCCTCCAATTCTGAACCAACCGGTTCCGAACCCTGATCCGAATCTCCCGCCGCATCGTCAAACGTTCCCTCTTCCACTTCTCCCTCTCCTCCATCTCCTTCCTTTCCTTCCTCGTCCTCTTCCACCCATGTAGGTGGAGATGGAGTATGCAACCTAACCACCTCAGAGAGGGCATCGTACGCCTCCTTAAGTCCCCGCTCCGAAGCAGGTGCCGAAATCCACAGCTCTACCGCTCCGCCCTCATCTTGGTCCGGGGCATCATCAATGAGGATGTAAAGTGCTTCCCGCTCAGGATGTTGGGGAAGCGGACTGAGTGCATGTACTGCCACTGCCGTGGGGCCAGCACAAAACTCACTCCGCCCGGAGCGGCAGAGAAGCGGATAGCCTCGTCGCTGATGCACACTTCGCCGTTGGCAGCGGTGATGCCGTGGAGAAAAGGCGGAGGGTCAGCGAGGTAGATTGTGATGGTAGCGGACCATCGGATAGCGGCGGGGGGACGCCGTTACCAGCGCTGGACAAGGGACACAGCGCCATGGCGGTGGTTGGGGTGTGGGATGTTGGGTGTTGGGCACAAGTGGCGGTGGCGCTTCGTACGGCGTCTTGATGAGATAAATCCTCGCCGCGCGGAAATGAGGTGGAGCCCTCCCAGCAGTAGGGTTGCACCCTCCGCTGCATAGGGTTGTGTCTGAATTCCGGATCGGAGAGATTCTGAGATCTGATATGAAGTTCCACGTTCGACGTGCTCGACGTCCGCGTCAACGCAACAACGCCAATGACGCTCTTACTATGTTTTCCACTGTCCCTCATAGTGCTTGCTCTTCTGCCCAAGCTATACCAGCGATGCGGATGGCAGGCGCGGGAATGGGAGCAGATGTGATGAAATCGTAAGGTATCGTGGGACAAGTGTGAAGTTGTAATGGAGTGTTTAAGTAGCCTCAGAGGGTGACAAGCAATCCCAAGTTAGGTCACCGGTCACTGTGTTTTGCGTCGAGCGCTGCGCTGCGCTGTGTGTTGGGAGATCGAAAAAAACAGGTGTACCCGAGTGGTATATACGGAGAAAAACCGGAACCGTTAGAGAGAGAAAACGTGGGGAAAAGGAGGAAACGCGATGTGGTAGGAGAAGGTAATAGAGACAAAAGAGGTAAAGGGGCGTATACCTGCCAACACCCTGGCAGCATACCGAGACGCCGGAAAAACGAGAGGGTCAATGGAGAGCAACGCCCCAGTACCACAACCATTCCGCTGCCTGGTCCACCATAGCGGGTGTGACCGCATGTCCCACACCGGGGTAGAGACCACTTTGAGCCCGGGCCGTGGCATACCTTTGGGTGGAGCTTGGCCTGGCGCTGGCCATGGAAATGCCTTGTTGGGGTGTGCAAAGGAACGGTAGTTGTCGACAAACAGTTCATCAACAAACTCAGACGTATACTCCCATCGTACCACCCGGTCGTCTTGACCGGAAAGCACTAGAATTTTTTGCCCCAAAAGGGATTGGGTGGCCGTACATGAGCCAGCTTCGCCGTCTCTGCGTTGGTCGCCCATACCGCCGCAGGATCCGTTCGCGCAATCAAGTTTCGTAGGCCAGTAGGAACGAAGGGCGGGGCATTAGGGACAAAGTTGCTCGCCGTTCGATGGGCCAGGAGCTTATTGATCGACGGCATACCCCCAATAGGTACCCCAATGCTTACCCTAGGGTCATTCTGAAGGACGTGCCAGGCGGCATGACCTCCCATACTTTGCCCTGTCACCGCCCAAGTGGTTACCTTGCGCTCATCATGGGCGAAGAGGTAGAGCGGGAGGTAATCGATGAGGTACGACACGTCGCGCGAGGTTCCGTCATACATTGCATACAAGTCCACCGCATGGGTCTTGTTTCCCTCATTCCACATTTTTTGTCCCGTCTCACTCGTTCGCCGGTGACCATGGTTGCGCTGATCGAAGGCGCACACTAACACATCTGGGGCTTTGGTTTGCTTGTTGCGTAAGGTGCGGATGCGGTGGTACAATTGTCGCACCAGGCCCTCGGACTTGCTGGCTGAGCCAAGACGGTTATGCAGGTGAATCACCATCGTGATTTTCGGCGGAACGTTGGGACCTCCTAAAGGCGTCAGCTCGTCCCACCCATAAACATGAACGGGAAGACCTGCAACGTTGACTGTGATGCGCGATACATCTTCTCCACCTCGGGTCGGTGTGGGTGATATCTCTACCCGATCTCCAAGGCCGAACTTTGGTGGAAATAGTAGAGTGAGCGCTTTGAGGGAAAGCGAGAAGCTTAGGTCGGGGTGAGCGTGGCGAGTGTGGCGATTTGGAGGTGACGGGGGGGGGTAGGATGATCGGAGCAGTGGGACCTTTGTGGAAGGCGCGGTCTGGGGAGTGGAGGGGGAGGTAGAGGGCGGGTAGAGGTCGAGGTCGTGGTTGAAGGGGGGTCAAGCAAGGAGGGTGGTGTGAGAGATGGAAACGGTAGTTTGGGCCCACGAAATGATCCTTGGGAAAGGTCTTAGTAAACAGGCCCATATGAGAAAGAAGATGGCGCCTGAGGAGAGAGAAGAGAGAGTTCTTGAGACGGTGGGCGGGGTGCTGGGATTTCAAGGGCGGAGGGAAGGGAAATGGTGGTGGTATAAGATAGGAAACGATCGATTGCCGGGCGCCTGCGCCATCTGCACGGCACGTCCGTGGTCGAAACGAAAGCTGTGTAGGGGCATGAATATATGATCGGTTTACTATGCACCCTGAGTATGGCTCTCTACTACTGCGCCGCAACAATATATACGCCAAGGCGCCTGGGAAATGTGGCGCCCCTTTTGAATTTGCGATGTGCTCTTCTCAAATTTCACCGAGGATGGCTAGTACTATAGCTACGCCAGCCACGGGCTGAAGCTATGTTGGCGTTAGGCGAGCACCTTGATTGCCTCTTTGTAGGGACATTGGCTGCCAAAAAAGTGCCATGAGCTCCTACTGGGATTCGAACCCAGGTTTCGGGAAGTCGACCTTGTCAAAATCCCACTTCCTAACCACTGGAAGATAGAAGCTTGAATGGCCGCCGCGCGACCCTACATGTTGTAAAGCGTGAAGCGTCATGGACGTAGACGCTAT
Source organism: Moniliella sp. 'wahieum' (assembly GCA_003971905.1). Taxonomy (NCBI): domain Eukaryota; kingdom Fungi; phylum Basidiomycota; class Moniliellomycetes; order Moniliellales; family Moniliellaceae; genus Moniliella; species Moniliella sp. 'wahieum'. The sequence goes on along the minus strand of RSEE01000103.1, from coordinate 183,927 downwards.
GTGTGGTACTCTGCTGCCTTGGCCCGTATAACGTTGAATGTACTACCGCGCCCGTTATACGGTAAGCCTTGGTCTTTTGTCTTTGGCGCCAGGCTCAGAGCACTTGTTCTGGTCTATGATATACGCATCTCATTCATACGGGCTCCAGACGTTAATCCCTCAGGGCTGTGGTTACTTCAGGAAGGCCCGTGTTGGGAGTGTCTGTTGTGCGAAGTCGAGCCCCCCATTGATGGCATAAGAGTAATGCAACTGATCATGATGAGATTCAAGGTTGACAAAGAGAAGTGAATTATAGAAATCCCAAAGGCCGATTAGCGCAACACAGTTGAAGCTGCTGACGACTCCATGGAATCAACAGAGTCCGCACGCTCATAACAGACGGGAAGACCTTAAGCTTTACTGCACCCGCCAAAATAGCAGACGACTGCACTCCCGTCAAAACTCTTGGGTCGCTCGGACCGTTTTCTCGGACGACCTACCCGCGCCATCGAGGCCCGGGACCCGTGTCCGAAGCTTGGCGAGAGGGGCAAGTTGAAGGCGTTCGGCCTCATTGGGGGGCACGGCGGACGACTGGCCAGCTAAGGTGCCTTGCGTGTGGAGTTGGCTTGGTTCACACGGTATCGATACTTCTCCAAGGGCGTTTGGGAGACCAACTTGAGCAGCTCGGGGTCGGTAACTTGTTGTCGGACGCAAAATCGACATATCCCCTGGACCCATCGGAGAATCATCCATGTCGTCCTCGACGTGGGAAAGGGGGTTGCGCAGGTACGCAAGCGACGCCAGAGGCGCCACATAATGCGGTATGGCACTGTTCGATCGTCGCCCGTCCCCGAGCTGGTACGATTGGTTCGATCCCCACATCATCACGTCCCGGTACCCAAACGCCAACATGGCCGCCACTGCATGCCCGTCGGGACCCACACTCAAATTGGAAATGGGAATCGGCACAACCTTTTGCTGCCCTGCCAACAACTCTTGTCGGCCCGAGATGCCCTTGACCCGCTGGGGCGAGGATGTGGACAACAAGAAAGACCCGTTCCCTAGTGTCCCAGATTGACCCTTGCCCGCGGCATACACCTCCTCAACCTCTGCCCAGCTCGGTTGACTTGCACCGCCCGTCTTGACCTGTTTGGAGGAAGTAAGTAAAATAGGGTGTTCATGCCCCCTGCGCGGATGGCCTTGCAGCGAACATTGGTCCCATCGGCCACAAGGCGAGCCAAGTTGACCTGTGTTGGAACAGGCACACACTCGCTCGAGGAGACCACGACATCCGTCTCGCCACCGTTGCTCGAGACTGCCTCTACGGTATGGACGTGGCGTTGGGTCAAGCCTGCGTATCCGCTCGACGTGGCAGGGCGGGAGGAAATGCCAGAAAGGAAACCGCACTGGCCTAGGGTGTTGCAGCCCCACGCAACCGCGTTTCCCATATCTGTCAAGGCTACCGAGTGAGCCTCGCCAGCTGCAATCGCCTGAATCCGTACGCCTCGAAGAGAAGGAATTTCTTCCAGATCGGTACAGAAGCACACGTCCAGGGAAGAGGCCACATATTCTTTGTCGCCTCACGCAATGCCACGGCACGTGCGGCCTTGCGCTCCTTTTGGACCCGACGATCCTCTTCTGTTCGTCCTATCAATTCCCGCAGCTGGGTGGGTCGAGGCACTGGGCTTGATCACCCGGTTCCCGAGGCACGCTGCTCGGGTGTCTGAGCCCACAGAGGAAGCAAATTCGCTAGCGTAAGATTATTTCCCGCTCGAGGTAGGTTTCCAACGCAAACATCTTGGGTTCAAAGGCACGGTAGGCCTTGCCCTCAGGTAAGGGTGGCCCCTCGGGCGGTGGCGACAATGGCTCATGCCAGTCCAGATCGCCCACTGGGCGCACCTGGATCCTCGTTGGGATCGGGGCCGGGCGCAGGGCGGTAGCGTAACGCTCCGATACCACCACACGACGCAGCGCAAGTTGGCCCGACTCGTTGCCCTTGGAGTTGCTCGGTGCGGCCAGAACACGGCCATGGTTGGTCAGTGCTAGGACATGGTCCTTGCCCGTGACCAGGTCGGCAAACCGCTCCCCGCGGCTAGGGACGCTTGCATAGAGACATGCGCAACCTGAGCAGGTGCAGAGGATGAGGCCGAGGGTGGACCAGTGGCGCTGGCCTGGGATCACTTCCGGGGACCGAGAAGCAGCAATGACCCACACTTGTCCTGAATCGGCCAGGGCGTACAGCTTGCCCTCGGTGCCGACGACCTTGCGCAACTTTTTTCCACTCAGCGTTTTGATTGGAGTGAGCGGCTCGGTGGATGGCGGGACACAGGTACGATCCAGGCGGCTGTCGGGGCAAAAGAAGCCCAGCCCCCACTGGAGTAGGTCGCCGTTGGCATCAATGGCCGCAGCGTGGGTCTCACCCATCCACAAGTCACGCAAGGCGACGCCTCAAAGGCAGGATGGGCGGGGAATGCGGACAGGGCGCTGGTCATCCAGGTCGGGCCAACGACACGGTAGGTGTTGGCGCCCCAGGCGTAGACCGATAGCGCGTCCTCGGCCGATTGGGGCGCAGGCGCGCTGGCGGCAATTGTCTCTTCGTCCTTACGGGCAGACTTGGAGAGGCGGCGGGTGGGAAGGGGTGCGACGGGTGCATCGAGGTGGAGGTGGAGGGGGGGGTCGGGGCGGTGCATGCATAGAGGCCATACGCGACAAGGGCTCCAGCGACGGCGGTGGTGGCTGCGGTGGCCGCGCGGCTGGCGGTGGGCGTGCTGGGCGGAGGAGGGGGTGGGCGTGTGTGGAGCAGCCGGCGGGGCGTGCGGGTGGCGCGTGGGAGGCGCGCGAGAGCATTTGGGCGGCGGGGATGTTCGCGGCGGGCGGCGGCACGAGCGACCCGTCGAGACGCAGCGCTGCCCGCGGGAAGCGAGAGCAGCCAACAAGTGCTCACGTGATGCACTCGCTTGATGACCGCACCGCCAGCGCCCAGCACGGCACGATGGTCCTTCTCCTGGGCGCCGCCGCCGCCGGGAGCAGCCGCAGCAGCATCGCCTGCGCGCGTCTGGACGCGTGCTGGGCTCCGCGACAGCGTGTGGGCTGCCCAGCAGCCGGGCGCGGCGGCGGGACATGGCCGTGGCGCCTTCGCTTGCCTATGTTGCTGTTGCTTGCACAGCTTCGAGGATCACTGGTTGGCCGCCCATCACTAGCTATCACGCACCACCCCCCTGACGTGCATGCTGCGGCACTGCACCGCCACCGTCGACGGATCCTCCCAGCCCCATCCGCCCATCCGCCCATCCGCCCATCCGCCCATCCGCCCATCCGCCCATCCGCCCATCCGCCCATCCGCCGTCGTTGCCCACCCCCACCACCGCTGTACCCGGCCCTGCGTCTCGCCCGATCGGACCGCCATGCCGTGCATTACCCTCGTCAACGACACGCTCCTCCCGCTGCACGTCGCGCTCAAGCAGGTCAGCCCGCTCTACTACTCCAACAAACCTGCCCCCCGGCGCCTGCGCCCCTTCCACCCCGGCAAGGTCTTTTTCACCGTCGAGGCGCGCATTGCCCGCGTGCCCCGCGAGGGCGCAGAGAGCGACAATGCCTACTCGCTCTGGGACACGTATGTGCCGATGTCGGGCTGTCGCTCGTCGGCCTCAGCCTCGGCGTCGGCGCCATCTACCTCGCAGGCACCGCTGTTGCCGCCGGTTCCGCTGCTGCGACCGCCGCCGCCATCAGTGCCTGCAGTGGCCACCGTGCCCACCCTGCGGCGACTGTACAAGTATGCCAAAAAGGGCCAGCGGTCGTCCAGATCGGGCAGGTGATCGGGATTGGCGGCGGAGCAGCTGCGGCCAAGGAGGCGGCCCCCCCACTCGCTTCCGCCGCCACCATGCCAAGCGCCCAGCAAGCCAAAGACGCCCAGGGTGGTCCCACCGACCCAGCGCACCCACATGGCCACGAGGGGAAAAACTATGCCGAAAAAGTAACCGCGCGTGCACTCAAGGGCCTGCTGGAAGGTCGGTGCTCAAGTCGTATGGCTGGTTCACCAACCGGGACCGGACGCTGCACATTGTGGGAGGGCCACGGGCCGCCGAGGTGGATGGCTACCTGGTGATTGAAACCGATACGTTTGAGCCCTTCCGGGTTGTGGACGAGGAGGGCAAGACGGTAGCCCAGGGCAACGAGGCACCACCTGTGGAAGAGAGTGAGGCGCAGCAGGGCCAACCCCAAGGGCCTCCTCTCGAGAAGACCAAGTTGGAGGCTCCCGTCGAGGGTCTACTCTGTCCGCCCCCTCTCGGTGCGTCGCAGAAAAATGCGCCTACCGAGGAGACTGCGGAATTACCATCAGGCGACAAGCACACCTACATCTCCTCTGGCCAGGAGGGCAAGTCCGAGCCTTGGCACGCACGCGTGGCTGAAGCCACCTCCTCTGCTGCTGGCGTATTGGAAGAATGGAAGACCTACCTACAGGCGCAGGCAGAGGCGCGGTGGAAGGAACACCAAGCTCACCACCCAAAGGACAAAACCAAGGCCAAGAGCCAAGGCAAAAGCGCGGACAAAAGCACACGGACGAGGACGAGGGTGAAAGCAGCGCCAATCCGCAAACGGGAGGATCTGCACATGCACGGGCACCTGACAGTCCTCCCGTTGACGCAGTCCAGTCACTCCACTCGATAGCGAGGATGAGATTCCAGCGGAAATTTTGGCTGCGTCGGTACGGGATGCCCATGCGGCCCAAGCAAGTGGAGAATGGGAAGACTATACCCACCTACTTTCGCAGGAACCGGAATCGGTAACATTGTCGTCCGAGAAGGAAAAGGCAGCAGGTTCCCCCACCATCCTGCTCATGGCTATGCGCCCTTGACGTCCCGATTGCGCGCTCCGAGCCAGTCCCACACCGAGTCGGACGAGCGCGCGTATGGAGAAGCGTATGCGTCGTCCGACCTCCCGCCCAGCCTGTACCAGGAACCCACGCCCCTGGAAAAACTGTTAGAGATGGGGTTCAGCTACGAGGTGGCCCAGCACGCGCTTCATCAGAACGGGGGCTCGTTGGATAAAGCGGTAGAACAACTGATCTTGGCTCCAGACCAGGAGGCACCGCCTCTCCCACCTCGCGAAAAGGACGCAGCGCCTCCCCTTTCGCCGCCGGGAGCACAGTCGCAGGCTTTGTTGTCCCCTGCCAAAGGCAAGGCGTCGCCAAACGCCGAGTCTTCCGCGCATTCGCAATCCAACCCGAACACACAATCTTCCGCCGACATCGAGTCTGCCCTCCCCAACGCTCAGACGCCTCTCGCTCCCCATCCGTCACAAGGGAAAGTCTTGCCGATCCAGAATATGGAAGAGCTGAGCGGACACGAACGAGCGTCGTGGGTAGCGCGTGCGTCCACCTCGGCGTCGCGTGGATTGGAACAGCTTGAGGGTACACCCTACGTGGGATCCTTTGCTCGCGCCGCTTCGCAAGGTCTCAAGGCTCACGGCGAAGCTTGGCTCCAAGGACGTCATTCCAAGGGCGCTGCTAAGCGCGTGGCGGTCGCCGCAGCCAAGTCGGCGTGGAAGGAGGAGCAGCACAAGAAGTGACATCCTCCCCTCTCATGGAAAACTTCTTCAACTACCTTTTGCTGTTTGCATCACGGTTATGTCGGTCATGTTCCGTGGTGAATATTAAGGCGAGTACTCCACACCAACATTCGGCCAGACAGCTTCCAAATAAGCCAAGTGCACCCAGAAAATGGTCTCAAGGGATGCACGGGGTGTGGAGTGCGAAAGTGTAGCAGGTAGCGGTCGGAAGATGAAACCCACATGGAGGCCTGCGAATGTGGTCTCGATGCCCTGGAGGCCTTTTGTGGATATCCTACAGTAGATCGGCTCGGTTTGATACTTGATCGCAGCCTGTCATCGATCGGTACGCCTACCCTTCGCGACCTTTCGGTTAATCGCATTGATCAATGAGAGCGGGTTGGCTAGGTGCCAGCGCATTGCGGTGGACTCCATGGCTCATGTAGTAGTCATGGTACTCATTGACTTTTGAACTCGGGCAACTGTTGATTTCCTTTTTGTCAGGCTGCAGAGAGGTTACGCTCACTATAGGCTCACTGGACCAGTAAGTAGCCTCATCGAGCCGCCCTTATGCATCGCACGCTGGCTCGGATCTACCACCAAGGATTTTCTTCTCTTCCCTACAATCTATACCGACATACGCGCTGTCTGATCTCTCTACCTCTAACCTCCATTCTAATGTCTTATCGTAGTAGCTTCGATCGTGCATCCCATCATCTGCATCATCCTCATGCCAGTGTCCCTTCTCCGTCAATATATACACGTTGTTCATGTGCTGAAAACGTATCACACACGAGAGGAATCTCTTTGGTCCATCGAAAAAAGGTAGAAGTGAGGAAACTCTGACGCTGTTGGCCAAACGAAGGAACAAAAAAGTTGGTAACTGCCCACCGCAGACGGAAGGCTGGGGCGCGGGTGGGGAACAGGTTCTGACATACCACAAAACGCTGCCAAGGGATGATGAACTCGATGAGCGCCGGCTGGACCATCAACACCATCATCATACAGTCACCGTTTCTAGAGGATACCGCTCTTTTGCTCTGTACAACCACAAGCGAAAAGAGGTTGTACGGTGAGAAAGTAACATAAGAGTCGTTTGCTACTTCCTTTTGTAACGTGAGAGGGGTTTTGACAGGGGTATAATATACTGGGGATTGCGAGCGCAAGGGAATGCCAGAAAAAGTATCACATGCAGCACGAAAAAGGGGAGAAAATGTTCACAACCAAGGCCCTCAATAAAGGGGGGGGGCGACAAATCACAGCTTTTTGCCTGTACCATCAGCACGGCCACCCCATGTGACAGGCTCGGCTGGATAGAGGAGGAGGTGGGCGTTAAGGGGGGCACAGAAGGTATAGAGGGCGAGAAAACCGTGGTGTGGATAGATATGCACACGAGGTGAATAACGTATCTAGTAAAAGAAAGAGGGTGCGGGTGGCAACAGAACATGTCAAGAACCTGTGATGGCCCTTGCAACGTTCATCCCATTGCAGGCGCCCGTGGTGAGCATGTGCTGCAGTCCGTCAGATCCTGGGGACCAAAAGTACAGCAGGCTCAAGGAACAGTACACCAGCGTCAGGGAGCGCACAAAGATGATGGACTGGTCGTGCAAATCGTGACTTCGGCGCATTTTGCGAATGAGGGGGGAAGAGATGGAAGAGGGAAGGGGAGGGGAGGGGAGGGGAGATGACCGGGAAAGTGGACGGGCCGGGGAAGCAAAAACAAAACAAAAACTCCAAAAGATGGAAGTGGAGGCAAAGTAGTTTTGCAGCCAGTAATAGTTTCTGTTGTTGCACGCAACAAGAGATGTTACCCGCAATAATGGCAAGAAGGAGTCAAGCGGACTGGGACGGGGCTGCGCGAGGCGTTTCTTGAAGAGTGTTAGCCAACGCTGCTTATTTGGGCCAACGCTTGAACGTGGAAGAGAGAACACAGGGTCGGGATGGCGTCACACCTTTTGGGGGGTATAGAAAAGGGTATACAAGGCCCGAGAGGTGGATGGTGTATGGGGCGGTTGGCGGTGTGGAAGTAGGAAATGGGTGGTGGTGGCGATGTGGCGACAACAATGGAAAAAAGGGCCTACAACAACCCCTGTGGGACTTGTAGAACCCTAGCACACAGCAACGCTCTATGCTGCGCCACAACACCATCGCCGAGAGAGCTCGGGCCATTAAAAGCCAAACCATCTCCTTACCGATTGCAGGATCGTTCTTTGGGAAGCGCACAGGTCCACTCTAGGTTCCAACAGGAGCACATTTACTTGTTGGGTAGCAAGCAGGATCTGACTACGGGCAGCTACGTATGTTGCCCAGCCCACATCGGTTGGCACTACCTTTGTTATTCACATCAATGGTCAAGCAAACCACCATCGCAAAAGAAGTAGTAAACTCGTGCATGATTACCCCCAAAAGGGGCACTAAACCAAATTACTGCGCCGCAGCAAAGAGGGTAGGACGGTCGGTGCTCTGCGCAAGCCAATCATGCACATCCTCATCATCCACAAACGAGCCATCACGATCCGCCCCGTACGCGGATGCGCCACCCTCTTCCCGCCCTCCACCGCCTCGGCCAGACTAGCCGCAGCGGCAGCTTCCGTGTCGGCCGCATCTAGCGATTCGGCATACCGCAACACTTCCACTTGCTCCCCCAGACGTTCTCGTACTTTGCCCAGCAATTCTCCAAAGCTTACTGTCCTTGCATCCAGACGGATCGCGACCAATTCGTCCGTGGCCGAGTGGAACACTTTGATCTTGGTCCACCCACCCGAAGGACGCTCGCCCAAAGAGGGGTCGCGTGAGGGCGAGTGTGTAGCAGCGACGGGGAGGGGAGGACTGGGCAAGCGCAGTGGTAGCGTTTTGGTGTGTTCTTTGTCTTTTGCTCGCTTCTCATCCTGGTGGCCCGCGTATCCGTGGGTAGTGGATACGCCCATCCAATCCACCTCTTCCGTTAGATCTTCCGTCACATTCCGTGTCACGATGGGCAAGATGGTGGAGGATGAGAAATGGATCACTTGATCGGAGGACAACGACGCCCATCGTTCGTCTTCGTCTTCGTCTCCTTCCTCTTCCTCTCCTTTTCCTCTTCCTCTTCCCCCACCTCCACAACTTCCTCCTCCTCTCTGCTTTCCATCTCATCGCCGCTGCTTTGGCCACTGTTTGCTTTCTCTTCTAGGAGGCCATCCGGGCCGCTTGGAAGTGAGCTGACTGTTGTTGTCGTCCGCACCATGTCGGGCTCGAGACCTCTTCGTCCTACCTTCTTCGGATGGGATGGGATCGCCATCGGAGTCGGGGTCGGCTGCTCTTCTGTCTCATCTCTTGTGGGCAAGGGCTGGAGGGGCGCAGCACGACGTATCCCCTGTCACCCGGTTGCGGACAAAAGAACGAACGGACCAGGTCCCGGGGGAACAAACTCGAGGGCAATTGGACCAATGCACGCGTATAGACGTCCAACGGCAATCGAAGTGCCCGAACATCTTCAGCCCGAGGGGACGACAGAGGAGGGTGACAGTACAACGGAGGTAACCGCGGCAACAGACGATACCAACTGTCGCCGGGCACATCCAACCCCAACCCCATCTTACTCTCCAGGCGACTGTGCAGGGCAGCGTGCACCCTGCCATAGTCCTCGTATAGACGATACAACTCCAATTCCCAATCGGGTTCTTGCTGCGCCACGCACGACCACCGCACCCGGATACGGTACCAGTATTCTCCTTCGCCAGCGTGCACTGTCTCCACGCACGCCTCGCTCGGCCTTCCCTCGGGCAAGAGCGGACAGTCGTCCCACTCCCACTTTTCTCCGGCACGAGGCGGGGCGGGATCGGATTGAGGTGATGGGTAGGCCTTATGGGGCGGCAAGGTGGTTGACAGGGCAGGTTGGGCTGCCGAGACTGGCGCGGCATACTCGACCCGGCGCGTAGAGGATGTGGTGGCTACGAGGGGAAGCAGACGAGGGGTGGAGGAAGGCACAGGGTGGGGGAACGCCGGGGTGGTGGGGTACGATGACGATGACGATGGTGATGGCGATGGGACACAAGGGGGGAATGGCCAGGTTGGTCCCAAGAGGGGGATGGGTAGGGAGGTGATTTGGTCCGGTTCTGGGTTCGGTTTCGGTTCCAGTCCCCGAGGAGGAGAGGTCCTTCTGCTTAGGAGGTGTGGGCGCTGACCCAATCCGAATCACCGATGAGCCCGTTGGGTTATGGGAGAGAGATGGGTTGGTTAAGGGGGGCGAAATTGTGGGCTGGGAAGAGAGGGACGTGTTGGCAGATTTGCCTTTGGCCGTTGGGGTTGCGGTGCGTTTGGGCTTGAGGTGGTGGGAGAGGGAAGGTTGTTTGCCCGTATGCGTCATCGTCGCGCTTTTCGACTTTGTCCACCGCGTTTGAGGACGAGGAGAGGCGGGTGGTGCGAGTCGACCATAGAAGGTGGCATTTGCCACGGTGACGTGCCAAACGCAAACGAATCCGAAGAAGGCGGTTCGATCGAGGCTATCGAGAAGCGGGAAGAAGATGGGTTGGTCTCTTCGGGTGGGATGACCAAAGAGGGAGACAAGGTCCTGTTCTGTGCTGAAAGGCTCAACCCATGACGTTTCTTCCACTCCTCGAGAGACGGGAGAATGCCCAACGCAACCAAGTCCGTCGGCTTCTCGCCAAGCGGCTGGCCCATACGCCGATCCAGCAACGCAACACACGAAGTGGGCACCAAGCCCTGATTAGATTCGGTCTCCTGTTGCCCCAGTGGCACAACCCATAACCACTCCCCACCAAGGTGCGCACACACTCTCACCCTCGTTCCGTGCGTCACACGTAGCTGGTCCGGCGCCGGGGGGTAAAATCGTACAATGCTTGGCCCACCAACAAGGCAACTGACTCTGTCGAATCTGGTACCTGCATACCCCATGGGGCTGGTGGGGCTGGTGGGGCCGGTGGGGCCGGTGGCAGCGACGCCCAGGATTCGCCCCCACTGGAAGAAGGGGTGCGGGGCGACGTTCCTCTGGTATGACCCATCGACGGTTGCGTCCGAGACGAGGGCGAATCACCGGGAGGGGAGGAGGGTGGTGTGGATGCCGCTGTACGGGAGAGGACATGGAAGAGGTAGGTGGGGGCGAGGCCTTGTGCGCCCGTAATGGGGTTGCAGATATTGTACCAAGCCGGGTGACTGGGGGGGGTGAGCACGTGGAAAAAGTCGCCTGCGTGCACGCTCGCCTCGATTGGGGAGCGGGCGGCGTAGCCAAACCGGGCGCGGAGGACCATGAGCGGAGGACGTTTGCCTTCCGTGGCCGAGAGGTGGCGGGGGAGGCCATGGCTGCGCCTGTGTCGGTGGTGGTGCAAGGGAGAGAGGGAAGCGGGAGGGAGAGAGGAAAGGAGAGCGCGGTGGCCAGATGGTAAGCATGCGGCTGAGAAGAGGCGAGGGTTAAAACAACATGGTCGCGGCTCCCACCTATAAATAGCAGCATGTGGTGTTTTTCGCCTGCCCCACCGAGCTCTGGCACCAGGGGCGCAGCACAGGGGCAGTGTTCTAGCTCCGCACACTCGCCTCGCCCTGGTCTGTGAACCACGTTATCTATTACAGGCACACAGCATAGGAATGATGCATTGCAGAGGGCATGGTGGACAGGCAATCCGACATGCAACGGACTGTTCTTCTTCCAGCCAGCAAGAACCTTGCCGGTGCGACGCAGCACGAGGGTGGGTCGATAGTCTGGTTGCCCCATCGCTCAGGCCTGACCTCCGGCCTGAGGCAGCCCTGAGTAGACCACTCAGTCGACCTTGAGCTGGAGCTGGAACAGATCCGAACGGGAACAGGAAACGAGACAGAAAGCGCCAAAGACAAAAAAAGAGGACGGAAAATAGGAGCCAACAGCAGCACAATGCCAAACGAAGATAAAAGAGGTCAAACTCAACCCCTTCCCCCCCACACGTTTTTTCCCCACATCCACAGCGTGAAGAACATGCATCAGATGCCCCCCAGTCCCATTCGCTCCAGTTGGGCTCCAGCTCAGCCACTGCCGGCAACAGTCGGTTGACCCACTCCTTCTGACGGGACGAGAGCGCGAGGGGAGTATCTAGCGATTCTTCTTTGATGTCTTCAGGCCACAACACAAAATATCTACGGCCCCCAGGACCGCCACGGGGCGCTTCCCAGCTGGCCGAGGTCGTACCCCTCTTGCTCAGCAGCCTGTTGCCGCACCCACTCTGCTTGTGTGGGTGCCGAGGGGGGCATGAGAGGTGAGAGAACCAAGTCAAACTGCGCCTCGCGCAGTTCTGCCCCAAACCAGAGCATGGCGTCAGTGGCAGAGGTAAAGTGATGATGCCCACCACCCAGGGAGGCCAGGTTCAACTCCGACGGAGGAGGACGAAGCGTATACCAGATCTGTGGCGGCGGGTGCGAGTGTCCCTCGTCCAGGCTACCGTCTCATGTTCTCGCGAACGTGGACGGGTCCGATCGAGAGACGGGGGGCGGATGCAGAAGCGGGAGCTGAAGCACGTGGAGGGACGTAAATCTTATGCGGATGGTACGCGTATGCCAATTGGGCGGCCATCGTACAATTCATCAGCTCAGACGACACTTCCTTCGATCCCATTTCGTCCAAACGAGACGACTCTTCAGAGGAAGTGTCAGGCGCACCAGGTTCCGAACTGGGTTGCTCCTCTTCCTCCGATTCGGCTTCCTGATCCATACCTTCCGAATCACCACGCCCTCCCGAGCCTGAGCCAGCAGAGGCACTGCCAGAGCCAGAGCCAATGGGGGAGTTAGAACGAGATCGGTCACTCGTCACCCCGGGACCAGACGGGCGGCTATCGCGAGGACGAAGGGGGGAAGAAGGCCGCATTCCCTGTTCGGACGGGGATGCACGCATCAGGGGATTGGAGTTATGTTTCCCCCGCGGGGCCGTACTTGGGGATACGGGAGCTGGAAGATGAGATGTGGGTGCCTGGATCATGTTGGGACGGAGAGAAAGCTTGGACCCAGGTGCTCCGCGTTGTGCATGAGATACAAGGTCCCGTACGGTGGGCTGACGGGCGAGATCGAGGCGCGGAGGCACAGGGTCCAAGCTCGCATTTGTTGTGCGGGCAGGAGAGGGTCCGCGCAGGCTGGGTGTGACCGAGGACGAGAAAGCCGAAGGTTTGACTGTCAACGCGTATGGGGCGGAGCGAGAAGGGCGGAGAGAAGGGCGAGGAGAAGGGCGCAGAGGAAGACGGTGATGGTACAAAGAACGAAGGGGCGGCAACATGTCGTGCTGAGAAAGTCTCGCGGGTGGTTGGCACCCGGGAAGGACCCAACATGCGAAAGGCGATGGGGCCGCCGTGCGGACCGGATGGGGTCATTAGGCGTCGAAGGCTGAGGAGAGGAAGAGATGGACGAATCAGATGCAGGTGAGGCAATAGTCGATGTAGAGGCAGAGTGTAGGCCGACAGCAGCGAGGAAGAAGAACGGCTGTCCGAGGTGCTGCTCACACCGCCTTCTTCACTGGAGCTGCGCGTTTCGGTGTCATGAGTGCCATCCACCTCGCTCGTCAGGCCTATGTCCTCGGAGGCGGAAACGGAAGAGTCAGAGTGATCTTGACTGCCCGCTTGAGGAGGCGGGTTGAACGAGGGAGTTCAAACGAGGACTTTGGCAGGGTGAGCAGCCAGACGGGGGTTGAGATCGTAGGTCTCTGTTACGGGCAGCGCGTGCTTTGGGTCAAAGCGGGAGGGGGGTGATGAGGTGGGGCAAGGCAGGTCAAGGGAGGCGGAACGGGAGTTGGGGGGGTGCGTTGTAGAGGGTCCGAGGAGCAGCAGGAGGGGGGGGGGTGAGGGCGTGCTTGCGAGCGCGCTCCGCTCCGAGCTGATCTGGGCTGGCTTATCAAGTGGATCCACACTGCGTACCCGCGGTCCGATCGGGCGATCGTGAGAAAGGTCCAGCGGGTTCGGTCGCATGGGCAGCACCACGGCCAAGGAAGGGGATGAAGGAGAGGAGAGAGAGAGAAACGCAGAGGGAAGGATGGGCCCAGGGAGGCTAGGCGGGGCAAGAGAGGCGGGATGAGACCGCGAGGACAAGGCCGAAGGGGAAGGGAAAGAGAAAGAGATGAAGACGAGAGGCGGGTATGGATGAATGCTCCTCAGGCGGTCGGGTGGGCGACCAGAGCAGGGGGCGTGGATAGACGCGCGAGAGGAGGGCAGGGGAGGGGGGGGGGTCAGACGGCGGGGTGCATGCCCACGGGCCGGATGGCGGGTAGACCGAGGGCGAGGGCGAGGGCGAGGTAAAGGCGAGGGCGAGGGCGAGGATAAAGGCGAGGGCGAGGGCGAGGGTGAGGGCGAGGAGAGCGGTGGGCTCGGTGGGCTGGGCGGCCAAGGAGGGCCCGACAAGGGTGGGGGAACAGACGAGGGCCGTTGCGTCGGTTGGTCAGTAACTAGTAACTAGTAACACTACCCAGGCAGCGTGTGGCAGGCACCATGCTTAATGCATGCCCCTCGCATCCCAGATCAGCGATCGATCCGCCTGATCTCTGGCATGCGATTCGACCTGAGCGCAGCCCTAGCGCACGCGCCCCAAAGCTGGGGACCACCCTGCACCACCCTGGCGCCCGCCTGCCCGCTGCGCCGCCCTGCGCTGCGCCGCCCTGCATGCGCCCCAGCCGCCGCATCGAGCATCCCCCACATGCGGCACCCCGCCGCGCGCACCGCCGCCGTGCGCTCCTCGGCGCTCGCCGCCCTGACCAGCGTCCCGCCCGATGCGCACGCCCATTCCCCCACCGCGCCAGTGTCCAGCCTGCCCCCGCCTGCCGTGTTTGCGTCGCTGTCGACGTCATTAATCATTCATCATCCGCCGTCGGCTGCCTCCGCGTCAGCATTACGTGATCCGTCATGTGCCATCCTGCGTCCTGCGTCCCATCCCTGCCTGGGCGGCTCAATCTGCCAGAGCCCAGTTGCTTACCTCTTCGTCCTTCGATCTCCACTCTCACACCTCCATCGCACTTTTTCAGCGCCCACCAGCGCCCTGGCACACAGAGCCAAGTGCCAAGCGGAACAGAAAGAGAGAGCGCAAGGGCACCACAGATCACATGTGTGTGACAGTCGATGACAGTCATCGACATCCATCATCATGATCTGTGCGGCCCGAACAGGAGGCAGGTGATGAGATGCCCCACCGTACTGTTGGTGGTGACAGAAACCCATTCACTATTCACAGGAATTCGCGAGGTATAGTACAAGTCGAAAGTTTATTGCAACAGTCGTTTCCCTCGTCCCCCGCCTGCGACAGTACGCACTCCCCAAACCATTGGACTACGTTCATTCCCTTGCTCGGAAGCTCCACAGTACTCGGCCCATCGCTTCCAATCTTCCTGATCAATCTTCTCCGTACCACCAATCAACAGTTCCGGGTTAGTCTTCCTAAAATACTTCGATCTATAACAGCCTTTTTGCGGCGTAGTATATCAGTTCGGTAAAGCCAGCGTCGACAAACACTTGACACTGTTCCTTCACACTCTCAAATGCCGGTTACGGGACGGCGATACAGTGTGGCTTGAGACCCATTCCAATCGTGGATCATTCAAGATGGCGGTGGATTGTCCAAGGTGGTGGTCATGGTGTTGCGTTGTGTTGTGATCCACAAAGCAACACCCGCCCCGTCGCCGACCATCGCATCCCCCACCCGCTCGGAAACGGACCCTTTTGGGACACTAATTGCAGTCGGATACCGTCGAGGTTGTTATTGCTTTGTTGTTCCTGCAGCGCGATGACCGAGGTAGTGGTGCGGCCGTTGTCGTCGACAATGTACGTCTTTCCTTCTGGTGTGGTTCGCCCCTCTTCTGGACTCGGCCAGGGACTGGATCCCAATGACGTTCCCGGAACCAAAGCAGCGCTTGCCCGGGAAGAGACGGTGGGGCAAAGGGCTGCTGCGTCCGTGTCCCCGAGCATGTCTGGCAAAGCAGGGGGTTAGTTGGGTTCGCGTTCGCGCTCAGCTGCTGCCTCGGGCCTACGCGTGGCTGCTGCATCGTTGCCACACGTATGGCCCAACATCGGTCGGTCCCAGGTGAGGTGGTTGGGGTGGGCCAGTCGACACGGTAGATGCATTGAGAGGGACGATCGACCCCAGGAGGGGGGTCCAGCGCTCGTCGGGTTGTGCTGCTGCGCCTGCTATGGCTGCTGCATGCTATGTATGCCCTGGTACTTGTGAAGCGCCAGTTGAAGGTTGAAATATGCCATTTCAGTCGCATTTGTTTGGTTGAAAATCTGCGCAAAATACCCTATTAGCTAATCAACCCTAGCACCCTGGCTCGCCGCCGCCGTCGTCGTCGTCGTCGTTTCATTGTCCACGGGTCGCGGCGGCGCCTCTTTGCCACCCCACCACTTTCCGCGCCCTGCCTCCTCCACACAGGGGAAAGCTCCTTGTCAGTGCGCGATGCCCGAAACCGCCTCCCCCTCCTGCCTGGAGCGAGCCACCCATGCTAACGGCCGTGTATTGGTACAATGCCCAAGAGAAGCGCTCCGTTTGGCAAAAGCCCGACGAGCTCAAGACCGAGCAGGAACGCCTCCTCGACCAGACTGAATGGAAGGCCTACAAGACGGGCGACCGCACCTACTATTCAACTCTTCCACCCAGGAACGCACCTGGACGCTGCCACCGGAGCTGCAAGGTACCGTACCTCTTCCCTTTGCCTTTCGCAGCATTCATCTGACCCGCTCTCTTCCTCTAGCTTTGTTGAATGGTGCCCCGCAAAGCCCCTCGCCAGCCGCTCCGGTCGGCACGCCTCAGGCTGCCGAGAGCACACACTCTTCTCCGGCCCCTGTTCAGCAGCCTCCCGTGCCCGCCCAGCCGCCCAAACCTCCCCCGCACCTCCCCGCCCGTCCGCCCGTTCGGCCAGCCAGCCTCCCCGCCCGCAGGCGGCCCCACCGATGCCTCCTGCTGTTGCTGCTGCTCATGGGCATGCTGTAGCACCCTTGCAGCTGGACGTGCTACCGGCGTCGAATGCAGCAGAGGAAACGTTTATGGGATGCTGCAGGTTAAGGGGGTCGGGCCAGAGTGGACGTGGGAACAGACAATGCGGCATATTGTGACGGAACCGTTGTACAAGTCATTGTCTACCTTCGGACCGCAAGGCTGCATTTACCAAGTACATTGATGCGCTTCAACAGGCCGAGCGGGAGCGTCGGAACGACCGGATTCGCATGTATGCCAGTACGTTCCATAAGCTGTTTGGGACGAAGTCAAGCCGTATTTCGTATGAGTCGGCCTACAAACTTTTTGGTCAGGCTACCAGTGGACCGCCGTGCTCGACGAGGCGGAGCGCAGGGAGGCGTATGACTATGTCATCCGCACCATGAAGGAAACTCACGAGGTACGTTTTTTTGGTGTGATGTTTGTGTGCGGTCGATTCAGGCGACACGGAACTAACGGATGATGACTATGACAGGCTGAGGAACAGAAAACGCGAGAGGAAAACAAAGCAACCGTTTCCACCCTGCTCAAGGCAATGGACTTGACTGTCTTTTCCCGTTGGCAAGAAGCGTACGACAGTTTGGTCCAAACCCCGCAATGGCAAGTGCATCCTACCTTGCAGTCCATTTCCTTGCCCGATCTGCTCGAAGTATTGAAACGCACATGCGCCAAGTCGAGGCACAAGAACGGATTCGCAGAAAGGACCAAGAAAAAGAACGTGCGCGTCTGGAGTACCACCGCCGTGTCGCAGTCCAAACTTTGTTGCAGCAGTTGCACGCCCAAGGTCACATTCATGCTGGTTCCACCTGGACCGAGGTGTATCCGCTTCTCAAGGAGGATGAGCGGGTGCGCGCCATGTTGGGCCAGCCGGGTTCTACCCCCATGGACCTTTTCTACGACTTGGTGGACCAGCTGGACCAGCGTTTGGACGAGGCGGCCAAGCAAGTGCGCCAAGACTTGGCCGCGGCCGGCTGGAGGTAACGTTGGACACTCCACCCGAAATGTTTGAAGCCAAGGTCAGTGAGTTGGGCTTGGACAGTTTCCTTTCGGCCGAGGAACGAACACTCTTGTTCCCCCGCGTCCAGGACCAGCTGCTCCACCAACGGGAGGAACAGCGCAAACACGAACTAATGATCCAACGCCAAGCCAATGATCTCCGGTACGCCCTGCGCCAGCTTGATGCCAGCTTGAGCACTCCCTGGATGTGTCGTTTGACGAGGTTGCCAAGTTGGAACCACTTCAGGCGTTTGCAGCATGGACCGAGGCCTCTGCCAAAGTACGTGAGAGGGGCATGGAATCTGTATGTGCAGTCGGCACGGAAGCAACAAGCTAAGGTTGAGCGGGAAAAGGAACGGGCTCGCGAGCGGGAAGAACGGGAGCGCGAGCGCGAACGTGAACGCGAACGCGAACGCGAACGCGAACGTGAACGAGACCGAGAACGCGCACGTGAGCGTGAACGCGAACAATATCGTCGTCGTCCTGAACCAAGAGATGACAGGTGGAACCGGGATGCGCGGCGTGACGCCAACAGTCTTGCTCATCGCCCTATTCCGCCTCGGGCAACATCCTCGACCTTTCCGTCGTGGAGCAGGTATTGGGTACAATGGCGGCATTGGCCCACGTCGGTTGGACTATGAAGGGTTTGGAGCCGACTCGGATGCGCCGGATAACAAAGGGGTTAAGCGACCGGCGGCGGAGGACCCGCCTCTGCTTCCTCGGGTACGTCATGGTCTCCCATCATCCTACATATCTCAAAGGGTATATACTAACCGATTGATCTTCCTATTCTTAGCGTACCAAGGTACGGTACGGTGACGATTTTGAAGAAGGTGAACTCTAATGCGATTCCGAGGCTTGCAACGGCCAGCCTGGAGATCGTGGCGCAGGACGCGATGCTGTGAGTGCACTTCGCCTCTCTCATTTCTTTCTTCCATTGAGCGTTTACAGACGACTGCCGTGTACTTCTTGGTTTCGTTGGTGGGGATTACCGGTGCCCCGACAGGACTTGCTTTTCCCTACCGCCCCTACCAGCTCGCCGTTGATTGCGTGGCGCCCCGGCCCCTTTTTGTCCCTGGTGAGCACAGAGACCTCTGTTGCGCGTGTTTGGATCCTGATGTGCTTTGGTGCCTCCTGGGGTGGTGGGGGGGGGGGGGCAGGAGGGAGGACGGTGTAGCAACCACATGTAAGGAGGACAAGCTTGGTAGGAACAACGCTGTTTTTTGTTGGCTCATCGTTGTCAAGTTTTGTAAATAGACCCCGGGTTTCAAGGAAGATAGATTGACGAAAGGGTCCAAGAGAGGAAAAAGTGGACGAGAGCGCGTAACGGAAGATACCCCGAATGAGGGGAGCAGCCGAGTGTTTGGGCGGGACATCGGTGAGGTCGCAACCAAAGGCAAAACGAGAAAGGCACGAGGGAAGAGCGAGCCTCACAGATATCATACTTGAAGACGCACAGACCACCCTGAAACTAACCCCAGATCCGGAAGCGCAAGCAGAAGAGCCCACACTTGCAAGTTCCAGGGTCAAAGCGTCAAAGGCCCACATGTACTTTGAGGATGGATAAAACCGCGCTCACAATCTGGGGGGCTATGCACGTACTCACCCTCGCGGTGGATGAGGCCAGCAAGCTTGAGCGATGCGCCTCCGCACTACTCGTCGTTGTCTCTCCCTTGGCTGTCTGAATGCGCGACCAATCTTAGGGTCAAGCCGTGGACCGGCCTCTCACATGCCCTGACCGGCGGCCACGCTCACCGGGCTCACCCAGACCAATCATGGCACTGCACTTCTCTTCTCTCTATACTACTGCATCCGTATCATTGACAGCATTTAAGACTGGGAGAAAGAAACGCTGCGCATAAACCGACCTGTTCATTCGGCGTGTGTTGCTTGTTATGTATGTTAGCGCCAACCCCGTCTAAGGAAGGGAATCGCCAGGAGATCAGGACTCTCTCGTGCCCGCCATCCGTTCCCATCATACCCGCGAGGAGGCGCGTGTGAATACAGATGGTGATACTCGAGATCCGAGCGGTGAACCATCTCCTCCATTTTGAGAGTCAGTAGACAAATCCTTCCAGTGCCCTAGCATCTTGCCCGCTGTCTTGATGCCGTAGTATCCTCGCGTCGTCAAGACCAGGGTGGAAAAACGGCTCTTGGGTGCGTCCCTGGTACTTAGTTAGCTTGACGTTCTTGTCGCATTCTGCTTGTTCCAGCAACCGAAGCAGCTCCTTCTCCAGGCCTGTTCCAAAGGCGTCGCGGTGCTCTCATGTTCCATCTTGGGGTACGGCTCCCCCTGGGTTCCCGAGTCGCGCAGCGTATGGTCCACCTCCATTCTTGTTGATCTCTCGATTGCTCCAGGTCCCATTACGCACAGAGTAGCCAGTGCGCATTGCCTTCCTTCCATGCCTCGTCCCATCTTCTTCCTCCACAGTTGGCTCATTGTGGTGATGTGGTTGGCAGGGATGGAGCAGACGAGCAAGAGAATTGGCTCCCGCATTGACTCATGAAATGCACCAAACTTGGACTGGGTGCCGGTGCAGGCCATGACACGCCACACTTGCACATGCTGCGTGCAGAGCGGCACAACAGAGCGTGCGGAGCTTCAGACCTACTGTCTTTGAGCCGGAGGCACGAGGCTGATGGAATGTCGGCAATCTCCCACATCTCCCGCAGCGCTGGCGTTGCTTCGTAAATGCGTTCGTTGTTGGCGTATGTGCGCCCGACCGGCCAACATAAGTGGTAATAAGATAAGTCGTTGACCTCGTTGGTCGCAACACGTGCGTGGGGCGCAGTATACGAGTGAAGCGGGCTGCCGTTTCTTCCCCATCCGGAGAGGCAAGCTTATGAGCATGCCGAAGTGAACGTCCTTTCGATACCTTGGGGTCCCCCTCGCCCCGGTTCCTTCTGAACTCGGCGCAGATGAAAGGCATCTATTTCATGAAGCCCAAAAGCGGGGTCACGGTGTCTGATATCTACGATCCTTAGTAAGAAGGGGAGGAGACAATGAGCCAGGAAAGGGAGATGAAAGGACGGTGGGCACCCTGTGAGCCGCGCCGTCACTCTCGACCAAGCAAGAATCACCGATCCACTTTTTCAGGACTGTGAGCGCTGAGCGATTTTAACGTTCACATCATCTTCAGTTCTTGGCGAATGGTCTGGTATGCATCTATGCGGTTCGTTAGCATCTAAGCTGATTGGGGCTATGTGTACCACCCAATTAGGTTTGCCTTCATCATCCTCCAGCCCTCAGCTTTACGCCCACATTGACTTTCTCTCATATCTCGTCTATTCACATAACAGCGCTTCTCTTGGTTTCTTACGAGTTCGTTCGAAGTCGATGATGGTGGTCCTGGTGATCTCGACAGGCCCACAGCATTACGTTCTTCACATGCATTCTCAATCCAGGGATACAGCATGCATCGGTCATGGTGCGTTCCAGAAGCATATTATAGAGTGTTTTTATTAATCGAAAGGTAGGTTGCCTTCATTTGTAACAAATAAATGACGATGGTGGTGTTTATTGTGCAGCTAACTGGGGATGGATACGGTAAAGTCATTACATTTACTTCATATAGCTCCCGCAATAAGAGCTATGCTCTCTATTAACAGGATGGGCGAAGAAGAAGAAAATAAGACCACTACGGCTGTTGTTCCGTTGGTTGCATTTCACCATTGCGGCATGCGATCAATGCACACGGCAGTGTTGTACTTTGGAGACAAAATGGCGTCTGCAATCTGGAGAGTTTCAAAGGTTAGTCCCGCGGAAGAAATAAACAGCAATGGCATTATCCTTCGAGCGAGTATCAAGAAGCACGGTCGAAGAAATCGATACCACCAACTTTCCGATCACTCACTCCCATGTCGCAGCAGCAGTAGTAGTAGAGGTCTCGAGACGAATTTGTGTGTTGGTTTGCCAATACTGGACGACACGCAAGCAACTACAAAACTTTGAGAATAAGTACTTGGTGAACAACCGAATGGTTCGTGTGTTCATCCGCTTGGTTTCGTTTCAGTTATTCCTCTGATCTGGGAATGCCGTTGTTGTCCTCTCTTATTTTCTTTGTTCTGAAGTTTAGTGGCTACCTGTTGTTTGAAGTCCCTCTGTAGGTGTTGTAGGTTGGCCCAAACCTGTATCCACCAGGGTCACTAGACAGCAGGTCTCATCAGTACCCTTCTTTTGATATTCTTTCGCGGCGCGCTCCAAACGACAGAGGTTGAGGTCTACCAATATGCGTGGGACAGCTGATAATTACCGAGCCTCATCGACATATTCGACTAAAGAACTTCTTTGACTTACATTAGCTCGGCAACCAAGAAAGGCCTATCTGTCCAAACACGTCTGTTGGACCTCATGGAGGAGTACAATCAATGGTGACTTAACTACAGGAGGTAGGATAAAGCGTAGTAAGGATGCGACAAGAGAGGGGGATCAGCCTCGAAAAACAAATCGGACTCAAGTGCGATCAACTCGGAAGGCAGAGCCATGTCAACATGGGATAGAGGCGATTGCCGCCCCGAGCCCCAGTTAACCGAGATATGCAGAATGTTATTATTGTACGTGGTTCTTGGACAGAAAACGGAAAATAGGGAGCAGTTCCAGATCTGAATACGGACAAGTTGGCCACTCCTGATGACCCCCGCCAAATAAAAGGCAAAAGAGAACTCGGCGGCATAAAGCATTTAGGTTACATTCCATCGCACGTCCAACCGATATCAAAGTTTAGATTTTTCACCTTTACTGTGAATGTGGAATGCCTGCAGAGTCTCACATTTGCACTGCTTGTATTATTACTGAAAGCGGTGTATTTACGAAGCAGCTTACCGCACAACCCCCTTAAGTCTTCCTCTATACTTCAGCAAAACCAAGCAAAAGCTTTATTATTTTCCGATAAACATTGGGATGCGGCAGGTTTTCCCTTTAAGTGAGGCTCATTCTGGATAAATCAATAGGAATCAATGATCGATTATGGTTCCGTGAGTTTAAGTCTCTGCCCTATTCATATGTTGCGTCTATTGGGTGGAGCATGTGCACATGATCCTGGTATCGGCCGCATGGCGTATTCCTGATACGAAATTAAGCGCCGAATCAGAAGGGTTCTGCATAATAAGGTCTTGAGATCTCGGCAGTAGTGGGTCCAGGAGCTACGAGTGAGATCTGTCAGATAACTCGAGTAAATATCGTGCTGAGTTCGATAGGAGAGGCAAATGGGACAGCATAAATGTTTTGCCAGGAAACTGCCAATTTGTTTACGACCAATGAGGCAGCACGAACTGCACCATCCTCCAGTTAATGCCATGGTGGTACATATGATGCGTGGAGCGTCGGAGGTAAAGCTACCTTGCTGTACCCGAAGAACAGATGCAGGGTAGCTACTCACACCTGTCCTTTTGAGATGAATCAAGGACTTGAATTAATCAGAACTATAAGTTTGAAGCTTATCCCGTCTCAGCCTTTCCCCTCTTCCACCAAATATTTGTAATCGGACTTTGTATGGACCTCAACGGCCCGGCCTGATAGATGTAAGTAGAGCGAATAAGACTCAATGTTTGGACCACGAGAAGTGAATCTCGGGCGTAGATGTGCCAAGCATCAAATCGTTGTAAAACTAAATGTACAGGTCAATCATATCTCAGATACTATACTCCCCAGAAGAGCCTACCAAGTTTCTCTCCCCTCACCCCAGGGCCGCCGGCACACAAGAGGGTGAGAATCTTAGTGCCCACACGCACAGGGTCAGGCTATGCAGCTCAGGGTTTTCTAGTTTCCCTGTTGAGTTCAGTTCAGATCTCAGATCCACTCACATTTCCATTGTCGCTGAACCCTCTGGTTGTGGTACGGAAGAGTACCAGTGAGTGCCGGCACAGAGTGGGTTTGTGTGTCTTTCAGTCTCTTTCAGTTTACTCCGGAAGCCACATCGTACAGAACCTTTTAGCACATCAACATCGCTCCCTATGTTTTGTAGTGGCACTATCGATATGTCAGGATGTGACAGCTGTATTTTCATTGGAAGTACAAATGTAGTGGTGGCTAGAGCTGTGCTCCCAGTGATGGTCCCCTAGTGCGTTTGACAGATGCATATGACAGCGGACTAATGCCTGAGTTTCAGAAAACCCCCGCGTCCCCCCACAGCAGTTCGATGCATGAGACCAAAAAAATCATTTACCCCAGGCCCAAGATCGACCATCACTATAACCCACTCTGGCCTGTCTCATATAAAGTCTCAATGCAGTGTATAATGTCTATAACATTTTCACATGGAAAACAGCTGTTAATACGCGCCTGTTCGTCCTGCTCACTCCCCCAACTTCGAAGCCCCTCCACTGTCGATGGGGTGTATGAAAGGTGGCACGCCTCCATCTCCTTCCCCTCCCTCCTCATCCACCTTCTTGGGATGCCCCTCTCTCCTGCTTGCCAATGCGCGCATTTCCTTGACCGCCTATGTGTCAATAGGTTCAAATGTACCCCTCCTTTGCTTCCAGACCCAACAGCGAAGAGCATGCCGAAATCGGGGAACCTGGCTTGCCTTCCCATTAGGAGGGGCATGTTGGGGGTATGTTGGTTTTATCCCCGCTAGTTGACTAACCAATATCGACAGACAAGAAAATTGGACATCTCTCCTTTATAACGTCTTGCAACTGTGAACTCTCTCGGGATCTGGATGCAAGTAAGGGGACAAGCTAGGGCCGGACTTTAAGAGTATCCAAATGCCATAGGAGGCTGAAGATAGGACGCGCTGTGGTTCACGCATTTCAGACTCGTGCTATGCTTGGCTCACTATGCCCATGTGAGCACTATGACGTGATTCATATCAGTTAGGATATTTTGTGTCCTTCTCTCAGCTGTGCCCCTACTTTCATGAGGCACATATACCTCTAGTCGGTCCATAGATGTGTCCAATCCATCTGCTCCCCTTTGTTCATCTCACGTTTCCTGACAAAATCCAGCTAGGAGTGCAAGCAGTTGCCTCCGGGGCCCTGGTTGATTGAAGATAGTGGACCGTCCGTGGGAGAAACCCCACGGTCTAGAGAAGCATACAGAAAGTAAGTGAAACAGAAACAATGATATGCAGAAGAGAAAAGGGGAACAAGAAGGAAATGGGGAACCGGCATCGTCCGACAGGTGAGACTTTACGGCCCGTACTATAGAGAAAGTTACCACGCCACGGCCGCGATGGCAACGCCCTCCCATTGCTATGCGAGCCCCGCTAGGGGCCAACCCGCCGATTTTTTCGTACAATCCCTTTGAGGTTGGAAGAGTGGACTCGCTAAGGATACGAGGCGGGTGGCAACATGAACCACATGATATGGTTCGAGCACTTCACTATCGAACTTGGTGGGGCTTGGGAGCGAAGCTCTCTTGAAACTGTTGGGCAAATCATCGGGACTAAGGGTCGGATTGAAACAGGGAGACCCGTAACATCGCGCACCCCTTCACTGAGACGTGTCCTTTCGCCTTGCTAGACGGCTTTCTCATCTCTACTGTATCGGGGATGAAGATGGCGTCGCCGGTGTTTCCACTGACCTACCTAATATATAGGGGGGCTTACTGGTGGCATCGTTGGGCCAGACCCCACTTGCGCGCCTGTGAGGATAGAATTGTTGAGGCGAGAAAGGCAAATAAAACACGTAGGTTCAGCCAAGCTTGCCGGCCATTGGAGGCCCTATCCCATTCCATGATCAAACCGTCGATAAGTGTGCCCTTGTCTCCTTCGGCTCTCGAGGTTAGACGCCTACCTTAACCTGCGCCGACCAAACATTGAGAAGGGCTTGTATCCTTGACACGCCCCTCTTCCTTCCTTTGAAGTACGAACCGAAGCCTGCTTGGGAGCAGGGAGATGACAGGAGGGGATAAAGACTCTGTTGAAGACCCGCCAGCCAATGTTCGTCTCTTCTGGGACACGAACATGCAGCCAGCATATAGCCAGCATATAGCCAGCATATACCGCCCGCCGGTTGAGATAGCCTCAGGGTAGGCACAACGATGTGTTGCCCCTTAATTTACTATTGAAGTCCTGCAAATGCTACTATGAATTCAGAATGGATATAAGATAGATAGATCGATGACGATGAATAGACAATACAACGAAGAAAGGGATAAGGGGACAAACAAAACAGTCTGAGGCCCTCAGAAAAGGGGTTCAATGCGGAGACCAAGCAGGAAAGGCTTCTCCCACTGAGCCAGAAAGAAAACGGCCAACAAAACAAAATGAGCTCCAGGGAAGGGCAGGTTCTCCTCCTCTCTTCAACCAGGTATGATAAACGCATTAGGGAGAGAGCCTCGCAGAAAAGGAGAGACGTACATATCAGGAAACCAATGCCCTGATAACCTGCGGAGAACCACATTGAACTCGGAGCTCACTCCTCATTTCCGTCCACGACCAAGGTTCAAAATTAGACAAAATTAGGATCCGAACCGCCCAAAACACGGGTTCTTTGACCTGTTTTTTACCGTACGAAAGGGACTCAACTATGCAGGTCGCACAGGTCGAAAAGAGACACTCTCTCCGTTTTAAAACAACGATGTACACCGGTTGTCCACGGTCTAATAGAGGAGCCTAATGATCCTGATTACCTAGCAATGTCCTGCAGTTAGGCAGTGGTGGAGAGACAACAGAGTTGGGTTGAACGTTGGACCCCGACTGAGGAGATCAAAAGAACAAGGAGAACAAGGAGAACAAGGAAGAGTGGCACAAGACCAGAGGATAGGGATACTGGCGTGGTGCCCGCATGAGTAAGATGGTCAGGATGACCTTGGAGGTGGCTGGCCCATAGGACCCTGTGGTCATGACCAGGGCCAATACTCGGTCTCAGCGTAAACACAACGCAAGAAAGGAAGATAACGAGTGCACGGCGACGGTCGGGAAGAAGATGAAGGACGCAAGGACAGCTCCAGAAAGTTGGGAGGCGCAAAAAAGGCTGCGTTGGGATGTGGTGCCCATGCGAAGAGCAAGGCGCGCAATGGTTGCCTTTGTCTTGTCGAACAACCCTCGACGACATCGATCATCGACCAGACCATCTTCCCCGCGTGGGGAAATGAGATTCGGAAAGCAGCACGTGCCATCTGTTGTTGCTGAGGTAAGCAGGGCCAATGTCGTATGTCTCAGCCGTGCAGATCCCAGCGTCACGCATGCAGCAGGTGATCGATGGCTGACCATGGTCGAAGATCGGTGATGCAGATGGCGCGTGCGCGGGACATTCCTGGCTGCGATGGGATCCTTCTGCCGGTCGGTTGCCCGCTGCTTCCAGGCCGAGGCAGGCCGAGTGGCCTGCCCGGGCCAGACGCGTTATACCGGCGACGGTCACCCGGGTCCCTGCGTCTGGATCCAACCGCCCCGTTTTCACAGCGGCAGTCGCAAGTTCCAAGCGGATAAGATACACCTCGGCGCCTCTGCCCCGCTTGTCCCCTTACCCTTACCCCCACCCCCACCCCATCGCCCATGCCCTTCAGCCCCAACGACATTCCAGACCTCACCGGCCGCGTTGCCCTGGTTACAGGGAAACACTGGCATTGGGTGGGAAACTGTAGCGCAGCTCGCGGCGCACGGCGCGCGGGTGTACCTGTGCTCGCGCAGTGCGCAACGCGGCGAGGCGGCCCTGGCCAAGCTCGCCCACAATGTGGGTACCGAGGCGGCGGAACGCGTGCAGCTACTCCTGCTCGACCTTGCGGACTTGGACAGTGTCAAGCGTGCCGCCGAACAAGTCCTCAAGGACCAAGCTGGGGCCGAAGGACGCTTGGACATTCTTGTCGCCAATGCAGGGATTATGGCGGTGCCCAACGCCCTGACCAAGCAAGGCATTGAGATCCAGTTTGGTACGTCCCTCGTCCTCCCTGTCCTCCTCGTCTCCTCCCCATTCCGTGCTTTGCGATCGTCGTTTGGCGCAAGAAAACTAACTGGGCTCAGGAACCAATGTGGTGGGCCACGCGTACTTTCAAGCGCTGCTGCTCCCCCTGCTTGTCCGCACGGCACGGCGATCGGAATATGTTCATTCCAAGCCGGAGCAGGGCGAGATGGGGAGTGTAAGGATGGTGCAAGTCTCCAGTATTGGTCATTGGGGAACCCCTTGGGGATTGGGGACGGGCGCCCACCCTACCGTGGACGGAGTCAATGGGTGGTCGGGCAAGCTTCCCGAACTGGCGGGAACATGGGCGCGATACGGACTGTCAAAGACGGGCAATATTTGGCTCAGTGACCTGTTTGCTGACAAGCTGCACAATGTTGCGCACCTGTCCAGTCTTTCGCTTCACCAGGTGTAATTGCGACAGACCTGTACAAGCCCTTTTGCGCTTGAGTGGGCCGTCATTCATGGATAGCGTTCTGGGCTGGATCATGACTGCACCCAATAAGGGCGCCTACACCCAGCTGTATGCTGCCACCTCTCCTGAGGTTGACCTCAAGCACCTTAACGCCGCCTACCTCGTTCCTGTGGCCCAAAAGGGCTGGAAGAGTCCCATGGCCGCTGACAAGACTGGCGCAAACAAAGCTGAGCTTTGGACGTACTTGCGCACTGTTTTCCAGACCACCCAAGGGGTTGACCTGGATGAGTTGGTGAACAAAGCCCTTCAGGCGTGAAATGGCAATTTTCGTCTCCTTCTATTGGTACTTCTACATGGCCGAGGGTCGCTCTAGATAGTAGATGCGATATCATTTTTAAGATCAGGACAGCGACATGGTCTCATCGAGGGAGACGAGCTCGTTGGTGCCTGATCTGCCTCGGGGACGGCCGCGGTGGGCAGGTTCAGACCACTCTGGGCTAACTAATCTTGAGACCCGAACAGGGAGACGGGTGCCAAAACCATAGGCGAAGCGGGAAGGAGGGGCACACGGGGCGAGGCGACGCGCATCGATCCGCCCTCCAGTGAAGGCAATGTCCGGGTGGAAGAGGTGGGAACTTGTGAATGGGCCCGGCGGAGGTGGGAGGGGGGTGAGACGGCAAGAGGGCAGAGCGTGCATCCGTTAACAACGTTGCATATTGCTGTAGCATCTCATCCATCCGTACCTTCTCAGTGCGCAGCGTGTCGCATGCCGACTGGAGCGTGCTTATCCAATCTGTGCTCTGGGGACCTTGTGGATGGGACAAGGTCCCAGAGGTTTCTGGTAAGGTCTGGAGGCTAACTTGGGGGCTATGCTCATGGGAGGCCCATTCACGCCTGGGATCAGGATACCGCCCTTTGTGTGTTGGCTGGGAAGTAGAGCGAAGGGTAGAACTTGGCCGTCCCAGACGGAGAACGAGAGCGTCAGCAGCAGCCATAGCGGCGGCATTGGCTTCGTTCGGGCGCGGGCGCTTGCTCACTCGCTCCTCCTGCCCGTACCCCATCCGCGGGGGGTATGCAAACCTCTCGTACCCGGGCGGGGGTGGAGGGCGCCGTGCCCCCACCTCCATCAACACCATAGCTGCCTCTCGCTCACGATCTGGATCGGGGGATACAGGCACAGAGCTGTGAGGCCTTTGGAATGCCAGCGGACTCTCACTGCCACTTTCACTCGGGAAACTTCCGTTCGGCGAAAGAGGGGTAGACTGCTCCGTAGCCAGGGCGGAAGTAGAAGGGCTTGCTTCTTGGGAATTCGACGGGAAGGGAGGCACGGCAGTAGGTGCGCCAGGTTCAGGAAGTGCGGTAGATGCAACACGGGCAGAAGGGGCAGGCGCCGGGGCAGGGGCGGGGTTACGTTTCCTCCTTTTGATAACAGAGCGCTTCAAATTGATTGGGCGCTGGGTACCGTGCAATTTGTAGAACACCGGCATTGCAGTTGGGATTGCCTTCTTCATCTCGACGCCAGAGCGGGGTGGTATCCGTGCCACAGTTGGTACAGAGCAAGGAACCTTCCTTGCCTTCCCTCGAGGCTTGGGCTTGTCAGACCCGGTCGGGTCGGTCAAGGGGGTCGGGTCGGTCAAGGGGGTCGGGTCGGTCAAGGGGGTCGAGTCGTCCTTCTTATCTGTGAGGTGGGGGGATGAGTGCGAAGTGCTGGCCTCAGGACTGGGTGGGCCAAAATTGATTGGCGGCCGGGGAGTGGCAGTGGGAGAAGTCATGCTGGGTGCCACGTTCACCGTGTTTGCTCTTGCGACGCCCGGGAGATGTAGGGGGCGGTGAGGAAGGGGGGGGGAGGATTCGAATCTGTGAGCCTTCTCACAAGAGGTTGCTTGGCTAGTGGTGGAGGAGTGCGGATATGGAGGAGCGGTGATGAGGACAAACGGCAGACGGACGGACGCACACACACACAGGCGGACCTCCTTTTGGACCCAGGACGACCGATGGAAGGAGATAAGAGGAACTGCGATAAGAATGGTTGGCCTCGCGAAAGAAAAAAAAAGAAAGGACAATTTTGCGTGCGGAATTGTGGTTGACACTGCCCCTGTGCCGGCCCCTGGGCAGCGGAGAGGGAGAGCAGTGTCCATGGCGCAAGGATCGATCGAATAATCGATTAATCTAATCACAGGCGGGTCACGTGGTGTCACCGGTGTCACCCACGGCCTCGAGATCAGGCCGCCCAGATCCCACAGTGTGTTGTATAGGGGGGGGGTCTAAAGCCCAGGGCCCGCGACGAGACAATTAAGGCAGAATGAGGGAACGGACAATCTTTTGAGGATTGAAGCCACAAGCGTTAGCCGCTAATAAAGGACTAAGGGAAGAAGGGAAGAGTCTAGGGCGATAAGACGAAAAAGTGAAGGAAGAGAGTCAAGAACGCGAGCGTCTGTCCGTCTCGTTTGTTTTCCAAAACTTTCTGTCCAGCCGCAAACTCCATGTAAGCATAGTCCTATAGCCCCAATGGCACCAGGCCGCTGTCAAGGAGCTTTGGCCCGACAACAACTCCCCACCAGCAAACGACGACGGAAAGGGTGAAAAGAAAGGATAGAAAAAAAAAGGGAAAACAATCCTCTCCAGGGGAAGGGGAGATATTTAAGAGGAGAGATAGCACAAGAGGCCCCGGCTAGCGGTAGCCACATTACGCCCCGCCATTCGCCAATACATCAGGTTTCAACCTAATAGTCAACCCAGCGCTCATGCGGTGGTAAGCGCCGGTGTGTATGGGCACAATTCGACGACCTCCAAGGAACACGACAACTCCCCCGAGTCAAACAAACTCTTGAAGTGAGTAAGGATAAGATATTTTCAAGAACATGTTGAAGGATGGAGAAAGAGATTTTGAGGACCACTTATTCTTGAGTCCATCTCCCTCCACAACCGACGCTCTTGCTTTTCCGTGTGCCCGATGTGGCAACCTAATTGGGGCCTCCAGATCGTGTGGACAAGCGATACCCGCCTATACCGAACATACGTAGTTCAGTCAACCGTATCGGAAGCCTCCAACTCGACCGGGAAGCCATAGGGTCAGTATGTGTAGGTACAGGGCCGTGCCCTACCTGAATCCTTGTCTAGGCATTGATGCTCTCTCATTCTAGCGTGAGCTAGTTGGAGGCGTAGCTTGGAACCAAAGAGAGTCGAAATGGGAGAAAGATGCCAAGCCTCTTAGCTGCCAGTATGATGCATTGCCAGGTTCTGCAGGGAGAACCGTACAGCCCATACTCTTGCATAGGCCGTGGTGCGTTCATGACAGCGGGGGAGTCTAGTCAAAGTCGGAAGGGGAGGAGGAGGAAGGAAATGAGTTCAAGTCACCACAGGTCCGCGCGGCCTTGCCTATCATACAAATACCGTGACGTTGTGATCAGGTCTGGTTCGACGGAACTGCCCCGCCATGACAGTTGCTTCGGGTCTCGGAGATGAACACTCCACTGAAGGAGATGACATATCGGGTCTCTACTCTGCGGAAAATGGCGTACCACGCTAGGTCGCCGCCTGAAGCGCACACAGGCCGCCCCGTCTATAGCCAGGCCTTGATCCCCCCGCCTAGCATGGTCTTGATGCGCAGAAATGGCCACGATCGTGCGCCGCCAGTTGACCAAAATAGCTGCAGGGTCAGTCTCTGCAGAAGTTGGCCTCCAACTGCTCGAACGCTTGTACGATGGGCAGTGTTCCCTTTCACACCCTTCCCTGCCCTTCGCCTCCCTAACCCCGATTTCAGAGCTTAAATCGGGGCTATCGCATGGAAGTATGTCCGCGGTTTCACTTCTTGTGGCAGAGCCGAGCTGGGGTGAACACTGAGCCCCCGATGATCATGTATAGAAGCGAAGAAGAGATTCTTCAAATACACAAGGCTAGCTGTCTCTCGGGGCAAAAAAGGTTGCAACCCGGGCAATCTCGGGACACGGAGCAGAGAGTACGGGGGTTGGAAAAGATCCTGTAAAGAGGCCAAAAAGGAGAGGACAGGCGTAAGACAACGTTGTCGTTGTCGTTGCCACTTTTACCGGTCGACAGACTGTTGACTCTTTCGGGAAGATGGTAACTGTGGGAAACGCACAAGGGTAATGCCCAAGTGCCACCGGAAAGTGGTGCGAGACGCGACACCAAACTTTCGTCATAGAGGTAAAGGTGAAGAAAGCGAAGAGACAAGAACGACCTTGGCAAATTGGGACAAGGGTGGACAAAGACTATAAGTAACCGAGGGTCGATAACTCTTTCCTGTAGAACTATGGTATCTTCATTTACAGAGCTTTTACTGAAGGCTGATTGTCACGGTCCTCTTAGCTAATCAGGTAAATCTTCTCACTGCTCTTCGCCGATCCTGTTCTCCTTTCCCCTACCAGTGCATCCTTTGCTTCCCTTGGTACTTGGCCTCGCTCGTATCGCCCGACCATTACACTGATGATGGGACAAAAAAGCATTGCGCCTAAACCGACCGACGCTCATCCGGCGTGTGTTGCGTGCTAATTATATAAGCAGCATTGCTCCTCCCCCACTCCTCCTGCACACGGTCAAAAAGACGTCAGTACCGCCAGTACTCAGTGAGCGGCAGTCAGTCGGTCACCGTACTGAGACTCAGTCCCCTCTACTGTTGGGGGATGTGGCGCCAGAGGGATCTCGGCGACCGGTGACCGACCCCAGTAATCGATCATCGATTTCATCGAGGACGCGATGAAGATTGAATATTGAATATTGAGTTTAATAGTTTGCAGAACGCTAGCTTCAAAAAGGGCAGGCCGTGTGACTGACGAGATCTGAGATCTTGGTATCTGGCACAGTGGCCTCAGGCTCGGGGCCTCCGATCATTGACTGAGATGCGGCGCCTGACACGCAGTTCAGATTGTGGCGCAGCAGTGGTCTTGTTTTGTAGTGGAGGCGGCGGTGGCAGGCGCTGGACAGGCATCTGCTCGCACCCAGTACGCAACGTGTTGAAAACGACGATCGATGATCGATGAGATCGATGAGCGGAGCCTGAGCGCTGACTTGAGGCCTCTGAGGCCCTGAGGCCGTTGCCGTCCAATTTGGAACCAGGGTGGGGTCGATGGAGGCAGCGTCCCGTTTTTTGTCGACATGGTACGTAGCAAGCAGTAAGCGAACAACCGGGTTTCCATCCGCAACCGCCGCCTGGGACCAGTGGCCGCACGGATGACCTGGCCATAGGCCCCTGTCCAGCTCCGCGGAGGCTTGGTCGCCAAGTCCTTTTTGCTGGTAATGGGATCACCGGCAATATTCGGTGTGGGGTCTGATTAATGATTGTCTCTCGATAACCGCCCTGTGGTCCTTATTCCTTGCACACTTCGACAACAGGCAACAACCCGCCTGTGTTTTCCCTCTGCGCTCTGCTGCCGCCGAACAATAACGCGCTGTGCTTTTTCGCGCGCCATAGACCTAGTTTCTGCTTACTAGTTACCAGGTGGCGCCTCTTCCGATCCTGCCCAGTTTTGCCCAGCCCTACCCAGTTTCTGCGCCCCGCTCAGTTCTGCCTGCCGCCAAGCTTCAGCCTCAGCCCCACCGCCTCATACTCAGGCCTCCTCACTAGCTCACTAGCTCGCTCCTCAGACACAGTGAACTATTTGACCGCACCAGCCTCACCGTCACCGCCTCACCAGCACCCACAGCCACATTCGAACACCCAACGCCGCGTGGCTTTCCCTGCCCTGCCAGGCCAGGCCAGGCCATGCTCATACTCTGCGATAAACTCAACCTCATCTAACACACTGTACATATGCCATTGCAGGCCATCGACCATCGCACACATGCCCCACGCCGTCTCACTTATTTCCGTCTTCTCTCCTGCCAGTTACTAATAGTCACTAGTCACTAGTCACTGCCATGTGTCGGCGCTGTCGGCGCGTCAGCGCGTCAGCCTGCACTGGCACATGACCACCCAGAATCCCGAGATGCTTTTCCCCCACCACCTCATGTTGTCATGCCTACCCAGCAGACGGGGTACGTCCGCGTCCAAGTGCTCAACCCGCACAAGGAAGGCGTCGGCCTGCCCATCACCCCTGCCCTTGTTAGCCGCGACACCTTCTTTCGCCCAGCTCGAGCGAAGAGCAAAGGGAGATGGTACTCCCCAAAAGCAAGGCGGTAGGGTGTATGTCTCCTACCTGTCCGCACCCGCACCGACCTGCCCCATTTCCCGGCTGCCCAGTGCGAGCTCAGGACGTTACAGCGACTTTGCCTTTCTCCATGACGCCTTGCATCGCGAGTGGCAGGGATGTGTGATCCCCCCGCTGCCTGACCGACACCGATTGGCGACCCACCTGGCGGGGACCGGTTTGGCAAGGAATTTCTGCTACGCCGCACTGCTGATCTCCAAACTTTTCTTGAGAGGGTGTGCGCCCACCCGGTGCTACGAAGGAGCACCGTGCTATGTGCCTTTCTCTTCTCGAGAGAATGGGTGCGTTACCTCCCCCATCTCCCCACGCTGCTCTGGCTGGACATGATCTGACCCGTACTACCCCATGCCAGGCAGTGGATATGCATGCCCATCTGGCCGCCTCGCCGAAACTCGTCTCGCCCAATCAGTCGCCCAGATTAGGCGAGACGTGGGACAGGATGCTCACCGCCTTGTCTCCCAAGGGACGCAACAATCCCTTTCCACGCCCCTCATGACCGGTCTTACCGAATTTCGTGACAACTTCACCTCCCTCAGCCTGGCCCTTGAGACTGAGACTGCCCACACCCCCCCCTAGGAAAGAGTACGAGGAACTGGCATCCTCACTAGGTATTCTAGCTCAGCTCGAACCCGACTTGACCCTACTCTATCCGGTCGGGCAAAGTCTAGCCCACATGGGACGCGTTTTGAGTGTGCAGAGCATGGCCACCGACTTCACCCCCCCCTCTGCCTCGCTCCTGGCCTACAACCAGGCGTACCTCAGCGTCCTTCAAACCCAGCAGGAGAAACAAAATCTGCGATACCCTCACCACTCATCTTTCTGGGATCGTCGCTGAGCGTGCCCGCCTGGCGTCCTGGGGCAGGGTCGGGTGCATTCCGCTGGCCTGAGGGGCTACCTACACGACCGCCTCGACCATCTACGTGGGGTGGACGAGGAGCGAGCCGGATAGAGCGGATGCAGCGCTTCGATGCACGGATCGAGGAGGTACGACATGCATTGAGCACAAGTCATGAGGAGGTGAGCTGCTTTGCTGCGCGAGTGACGGAAGAGGACCAGCTGTTTACCGACACCAAGCAACGCGAGCTGAAATCCTTGCTTACCAATCTGGTCATTGGCAAGACTGCTTTTTACCAGCAAACTCTTCAGTCCTGGGACGAGATTCTGCAACTGCTCGGGGCCGATCCTTGAGGCGGCAATGGGGACGTTTCTGCACACGATATTTACCCCTCACCTCCCCCTCTTCAGCCCTGGGGATTCTGCATTTCGATCTGTGTAAAGTTGACGCATGTATACTATACTCCCTCCCATCGCGCTCCATAATCGATCATCTCATCGATATCTTGATCGTGCTTCTTCTCATATCTTCGGCATAGATTGTCCATCACCTATGTCACTTCGGGGACACTCTTTTGTTGTCGTGCTACAGCGAAACGCAGGTGTATTACGCAGGTAAGGTGCCTGTTTCTGTAGTCCGTTTTGTTGTACACCATCTTTATGAACTGGAATACTATCAGCATACGAGACCAGTCCACAATCACCTCTCCTTAGCTCAGTTGGAAGAGCGTCAGATTGTAATTGGTCGCGTGGACACTTAAGTCCGCTCTGAATGTCCTGGTTCGACTCCCAGAGGGGAGAACTTTTTGGCCGTTTCGTTTGTCCTATTTCACATGCCCGTTCGCCCGCACCCTGTTATAAGCCTCGAAGTTATTCATATAACGGTGCTTTTGTGGTACCCCACCCGTGGTTACGGCACCTCTCAACCCGAAGAAAGGGCATGTGCCAGAAAAGCAAATCCATTTGGTGTCCTCAGGGTATAAATACGCCGGCCAGCACGCCATCAGGGCGATAGTCGTCCTCACTCTTCCATGCCCTCGTCTGCAAGGTCAACCTGTTGATGCAAGAGTAGCCAGTGGGATGATCCCTGACAAGCGAAACAGTCCATCGTTACGATTCTCTCCAATTCAACAGGTACATGGTGTGTGTGGTATCATGCCTCTTTTGGGTTGTCATCTCCCAACATGAGTAGGTCCTCGGTTCAATCCCGGGTGTACCCCTTTTTGGTGTCTCCAGGGCCGCATGTGTTTTCAAGAAGGGGCTAGGGACTCCAGGTGGCTAGCGTTCTGATGTGTGGACAGGTCCTTTCCTCATGAAGCCCATGTATAGGGTCCGCATGTGTTTCAAAGCCTGTTATTATGGAGAGCCAGTTACGCGTTACGCGTTATGGGCAAGTCGAGTACAACCCTGTGAAAATATTTTTTGCGCCCCGCCTGCCTTATGCCTTGCTGCTGCAACGTGCATTACCCGCCAATAGCGGTGACGCTGATCCCGACGCCCGGACACCCAACACACCACCTAGGCCACCCGCTCTCGATATGGTGCGTCTTCTCCCCCTCCCCCTAAATCCACCCCTCCACACCCAAGTTCGTCTTGCTCTATCGATCTTCTTTCTTGGCGCGCATGTCGAGTCCGAGTACCAAGCCAGTGTGGGCCTTGCGGTGCTAGTCACTTTACTCACAACTTGGCGGAGGCGGACATTTGGTGGACCGCTAGGCGAGTGCTGACTTTTAACCTATGACCTACGTGCGTTTTCCTGCCATAGTCTAAGCGCACGACAAAAGTTGGGATTACTGGCAAGTACGGTACGCGGTACGGGTCTACGCTGCGGCGGCAGGTGAAGAATTGAGATCTCGCAGCATGCGCGGTACACGCGCGTTTTGCGGCAAGGACGCCGTGAAGCGGCGTGCGGTGGGGATTTGGGACTCCGTGCATGCAAGAAGCAGGTGGCAGGCGGTGCTTGGGCCTTGTCCACCACGGCTGCTGCTACGGTCCGCAGCACCATTCGTCGGTTGCGGGAGTTGTCGGACGCTTAATGAGAGGTGGTTAGGGTCATGGGGCGCATCTCCCCCCCCTCCCCCCCTCCATCCCCCTTACCCCTGGGAGGTGGAGAGGGGAGGGGCCAACGAGTGGTGGTGGCCGAAAAGAACCGGTTTGGTTGGGTCGTTGTCTTTCCCGGTATAGGTTGTTGGGTGCGGTTTTGTCTACCTACACGGTAAACCCGATACGTCTGGCTGACGTCTTCAATGGCTATCTGTACGCCGACTATCCCTTCTTTGACCGGCCTACGCTGCAGGAGGGTTGGACTGCCCTTTGTAATTCACTTTCTAGCCCAGGTAAGATAGATGGTTCATCTTTTGTTGCTTCCAAAACGATGTGCATTGTGCAACCGACGGCGCTGGAGTCAAGCGTGGGACAATCCCATCGTAGCTTTCCCTGTAGACGATAGTGTTGTCTTTGTTACCTGGGACAAAGACATTGAATGTGACCCGGTTTCGGCCAGTCTTTGTTGGGAGGCGGCAATGGTGGTGGACATAGGCAAAGGGGGCACAACTGATGAGCCGGTACATGGTCAGTACCGTCTTACTCTTTGGAGGGCATTTCCCCTCTTATGCACTCTTTTCCTCTCGCCTATAGTTCCCTTGTTTCCCCTGCATGGGCCATTGCTTTTGTCCAATGCTGTCCTGTGTATCGTACTATCTTTTCCCATCTGTTAGTATGTTTCCCCTCAGATCTTGGGCTTGAAGCCCCTTTGTGGTTGAAGACCCTTGTTACCCACCCGCCCTATTATAGGGTAACTGACACCCTGTTCTTATTATGCACACGCAGCCGACTCGCCCTATCGTTGTCGCTGGATGAGCCCTATATAGGCACAAGGACCACCACCGGCCTACGGCCCGGTCAGCTGGGCTTCGCCCCAGCTGTGCTGCGTCGCCACCTTAGCCACCGTTCCACGCTGAGCGGGAACGTAATATCACCGATGCTTGCGGGCGGGCTGGAACGTGGCACAGGTCAGGGAACGTGGCGCCGGTCAGCTGATGTAAAAGCGTGCAGATCGGGGGATTCGCAATATTTGAACGGTTAGGTTTAGACGTAGCGTTCCCCCTGTCCCAGCCTTAAGCTCTGTCAATGAAATGGACGTGAACTAGAGATTCATTCATCGTTCATTTAGTGTTTAGTTTGCTGTCCATTCTTTTGCTTGCAAAAAGTGTCGTATCAGTCGGATGTCTGTGTGGCAGTCAATCTTTGTCCCACGCAGCTGTGGTGATAAATGGACGACAGCGGTGTCCCGCGGATTGGTTGGAAAAACGGGAACTGGAAACGGGAAGGAAAGGAGTCAGAGAGATACAACTAAGTGTACTAGTGCGGGCCTTGACAAGGTAAAATGAGTTTATCGAGATTTTAGTAGTTACTACTATTGGCCTACGTCTCCCAGCAACTCTGATGGACAACAGAGGCTGAAGGTGATGGTTCGAAGACAGGATGCGGGACTAGGCCCAGGACAGGAAGAAAAGGAGAAGAGAAGAAGAAGAAGAAGAAGAAGAAGAAGAAGAAACGGCTCGGGCGCTAGACCAGTTGAGGCCCGAGCGAGTCCGATCGAATGCGCGTTCAGCGCGTTTGATGTGTGAGAAGGGACCAGGTCAATGTGGCTTAGAGGTGATTGGCCCGGACCTCCCGTCAAACAACTACTGTAAGAGGAAAATAAGGGGTAACTGCCACTTCCTGCTGACATCCAACCCGTGCGGACCTTCCCTCCTTCGCTCTGTTCAAATGCACCCCCCGCCTCTCTGGTCCTGTGGCGGCGGGGTATTTGGCCCAATCTGCGGCCTTTTTCGACGGATGGTCGGCAGTGCTGCGTTGGGGAACTGAGAGCTGTGCACGAGCCAAGGGAAGAGAGAGAAACTTAGTTAACATGCAGGTGGGATGCCGCGTCTTGCTTGCCACTGGCTAAGCACTCTCATCTCGACTCGACCTCCAGGCAGCCTTTCAGTTCCATGACCCCTCATTTTCTCTACTACACATTTCGCTTATATATACTACTACCTTGTGCTGCCACCACCATCTCCCGTCTCCAACTAAGTCGCCTCAACCAATTCACTCTCGCTTCACCCAACGCACCCACCCACCTACCCAACACCACTACAATCATGGGTCCTGGCCATGCACCACCACCCGGACCCAAATCCACCCTGTAACCCACGCCTTAGCGCGTCCACTTCCTCCTTGCCAGTGAACATGCCTCGGCGGGAGAGTACGCTTCCCCCCATTCCTGCGAAACAGTGCGCACAACGGCCACAGATAGTCACAGGGGTCTCCTCCCCCTCCCCCTCCCCATCCGTATCGCAATCTTCCTCCGCTTACACTGGACTTGACAATGTCCTAGTCGGAGTAGGGGTAAGACCGTTCTCCAACCCTGTACCGATCCCGGAAGAGGGCTTGCCCCCCAATGTGGCATTCAGGGTTGCAGCCATCCCGATTCACGCACGGTTGCCCACTTTCCAGCGCCAGCGATATGAGCGTCAACAGATGCGCATTGTGGGCTTTGATGGGAGTCGGTCATTGGTCCAGACTGTGCAACCGAGAAGGCCCGGAATGTGCGGAACACGGGTGAGGAACTGGATCCCCAAAGACGCTTTGGTAAAGAAGGAGGCACTGAACCAGCAGGAACAGATGCAAGCCAATGCGAATGGGAAGAAGGTGAAGGAAACGCGGGAGAAGGAGCATAAAGAGAAAGTGAAAGAAGACGATGAAAAGACGGGAAAAAAGAAAACGGAAGAAGCCAATGGCAACGGCAACGGCACGACCAATTGGCTCGGTTCCTTACCCGATTGGATGCACCCTCACGTTTTGATCCGGAAAGAAGACATGAAGGAGGACATGCACAAGTACTGGTATGCGCGCTACACGTTGTTCCCTAACTTTGACGCGGGATACGCTTTGGACCGCGAAAGCTTGTACAGCATCACGCCTGAAGGCATTGCAACGCACATTGCGCAGCACATGGCCAGCAGTTTGGCTGGATCGTCGGACACGCGAACGGGTACGGTGTTGGATGTGTTTTTGGCGCTGGGGGCAACCTACTTGGTTTAGCCCGCCAGTTCACCCATATAGTCGGGATTGATGTGGACCCGATCAAGGTTGAGTTGGCACGGCATAATGCACGTATGGCCGGTGTGGAGGAGAAGGTGACAATTATTTGGGCCGATGCGGTCGAATGGACTGCCACGTATGGTCGGCTATGTGGGGCAAGCAAGGAGGAGGTACGAGCGGAGAAGACGGAGGGCGACTGGGTGCCTGGTCCCAGTGGAAGTTTGATGCCGTCTTCCTTTCTCCTGCCTGGGGGGGGATAGGGTACGAAAGTGGAGACCAAAAGGGCCCATCGTGCTCAGAACGGGAACAGTGGGAGACGGAGCGGGCCAGGGCCAAGGTCAAGATAACGGAGCTGATGGGGGCACTGCATAGCGTGCCAAGGGGGAAGAATGCCGAGGCTCAAAGCAAACGCAAGCACCTGCGAAGGATGCTCAGCAAGGCTTGCAATGACGTGTCGCGGCTGAACGAGCTGGGCCCGGCGGGCCAACGGCCCCTCCAGGAGAGGAATACGCGGAATGGGGAGCGGACGTATTATTCACTCAATCGCTTGACACCCCTCAGTGGCGAAGGACTGGTTAGGATGGCATGACGCAGCTTGGCACGTCTAACTTGGCGCTCTTCCTGCCACGCAATACGGGGTGGAGCGATTCGGCCCACTTGGGCATCGTCGCGCACAGTTTGGGCGGGGCAAAACAAGTATTGGTAGAGCGGGAGATCATTGGGCCAAACAACTGATGGTTGCGGTAACGTGCTACCTGGGCGCATTGGCTCAGCATACGTCCGATGGTGAGATTCCCATCTGAGGGGCAGACAAGCTAGTGGTGCTGGGGGAGGACGCCATGGGACGCCTGTGATACTAAGAGGAGGCCACAAAAGGACCCCCCTGGGGCAGGCGCCACTTTTGTACGAGGCAATTCACCGATTCAGTGTTATTCATACCAGTCACTGCTACTACTACTAGCATAGAGCGTGTTCTTCTTTTCAATGGATAGTATTAGGTGTGTGTAATTGAAGGGGTAGCAGTAGTTCCAGACCACATTCCTCGCAAACAGCCGTCTTGGAAGACTCCCTGCTGGGGCCCTGTGTGTAACCAATGAACATGATCCATGTTGTAATACCATATTCGGTCTGCTGTGCGATACAACGGTGATTCACCATGAACTCCTCCGCATGGCGTAAAGCGAGGAGGGAAAGAAACTACGAAGTAATGCGCAATGGAACAAAAGAAGATGACGAGACCTGGAGTCTTGATGGTCCTCGAGGGTGATTCGAGAAGATGCAATCGCACTGGTGGTGGTGTGTGGCAACCAGCAATGCCTACTACAGAGGAACATCAAGCAACGAATCGCCCGTCAGGGGCTAAGCTGCGGAACAAGTGACAACAGGAGAGAGAAAACAACGGAATTCCTAGGCCTGAGGAGGAACTGAAGGGACATTATTGACCAAAGCACGAGCCACCCAGCTCAACAGAAGAGGGCGCACAACAGTCTCCACTAAGGCGTCTTGGCTTCATCAACACTACATCGACATCATATATCCCTAAGGACGAATGGCGGTGGAGAAGACGTGGCGGATACCCACTGACGCAACAGTACTAGAGAGTGTACACTATGAGGGGCAAGAAACCATCCCTCCACATATCGCCAGCGGTCGCCGGCCTGGGCGACCCCTCTATACTATGCCTCAAGAATCCCTCCTCCATTCTTGTTCATGCATCCATCGATCAGACAGCAATGGCAGTAGACTATACCTACGAACTTCCCGTCGTTTGGCCGGCACACCTTCACCTGCCACCGAATACTCCTGGACAATTCTCATGTACTTGGAAGGGGGGGGAACGGATGATCGAGAAGATCGATCCCAGATGCTAGACGGCCGCATGATTCATGACAAAAGATCGGTCGACAATCGACGACTGACCATCGGTTCTCAGCGTCGGCGCGTGGTAGGTGGGCAAGCGGCGAAGAACGGTTAAGTTCTGGGACGGTCAACTCAAATGCGATCGAGTTATCTGGCCAAACAGCCCGGAGGACAACAAGGAACCGTTCCACTTCCCGAGCCGCCTGTTCCGCTGCGACGCGCCACGCCTGTTGCATCACATCCTCGGCCAAATCAGCATTCCAATGACCCTGTTGCTCCAATGGAGCTTCCTCCTCGTCGAGCCCGAGACCAAAGTGTTTCTGCACGCGCCGGGACAAAGTTTCCACCGCCTTGCGCGTTTCTTTGCCCGTGTACTCTTTCCCTAGACGCTTCCATGCGTGTCGGGCATACTGCGTGTGCAACGTCACCTCGCCCGCTGGCGTGGACCGTAACAGTTCTTCCACTCCTTCTGTAAAGTCGACCAACTTGCCCAATGGCCGTCGTAGCACCGCCACCACATACGACAACAATGCGTCTGCCAACATCGTCTCTGCGCGTCCTGCGACGGAAGTCAGGACGTCGGGCCAAGTGGTTGTGGTACTGGCTTGTTCCCGCCGCCCGAGCTCGCGGCGCAGGTAACGTGCGTTTTCAATGAGGATGATGTGGGCATAGAGCACACCCTTGTCTTCCGCTTCGGGGCCGGCGGTACCGGCCAAGGAGG
This sequence comes from Moniliella sp. 'wahieum', assembly GCA_003971905.1. Lineage (NCBI taxonomy): Eukaryota > Fungi > Basidiomycota > Moniliellomycetes > Moniliellales > Moniliellaceae > Moniliella > Moniliella sp. 'wahieum'. Next base: position 141,563 of record RSEE01000103.1, on the reverse strand, counting down.
CGTTGGCACTGGACATCTTGGCCATCGCCTGCAGCGCATCGAAGCACGCGGTACTGATCTGGGTGTAGTATGAGTCGACGGCGCGGCGGATGCTAGCGTTAGGCGGGGGAGGGACGACGAGTTGAGATTCGACTTTTTCCACAAACAGCGGCAACGTCCGAACAAAGTGTGTTACACCTGTCCCCTTCTTGGCCGATAAGCGTGTCTGCTCAATGGCGCGAATCTGTTGGGCAACGTACTGGTCCAACTGGCCTGCCAGTCGGGCGCGCAACTTGCCCAGACTCTTGATCAGGAACTCATTCTGCATTGTCGTCGCTTCCTGTACCGCGGAATCCAGGGCAGCAAGTAAGGACACCATCTGGATCCGGTCCATCTGCACCACGTAGTCGGCAAACGTTTGCGCCTCCTGGACAAAGAATCCAAAGCATAGCGCCAACGCATCGTGCATGTTGCGCAGTCCACCTTTATCCTTTGCGCGTTCTCGGAACACGAGCGCGGCCTGGTGGTCAAAGAACCCACCCAGATCCATGTAGTTGGAAAACGTGATTTGGTTGTCGTTAATGTGCAGGAAATCCGCAATGAACGCCTGTTCTCTCCGAACGATCGGCAACCCACTCGCCAGCAACACTGAAAACGCCAACCCACCCGCAATCCCGATCCCATCGCCTTCCTGCGACCGCGAGGCAGAACGAATCCGTTCTCCCCGCCCGATCCCCATTGTGGTTCCCATTCTTCGCACCGTGCCGGACCGCAGCATGCCTGCCGCTGGGGGCAACCCCTTGGGTGCTGCCGAGGCAAATGAGATATCTGCCAGCTCTTCTTCCGTGGCCTTACGCACCCGTCCGCGCACCGCACGAAAGACAGCAACAAAATCGGCCTTGTACACCTCGCTGACTTGGGCCAGGTAGGAGGCGCTAAGCTGGGCAAAGATGGGTGGGGAAACTTCCTTGACAAACAACAGGACACCACAGTACATCTCGAAAGCGGTCTCGAGCAAAGCGTGGTCTTGTAAGATTTCTCGTGCGCCCGTTCCACCCGCGCGCAACGAAGCCAAAGCGGTGGCCAGACGTTGGTCTCGTTTCTGGTCCTGCATCGAGCGGAGCGCCCAAATTTGCCGTTCCATGGCCTGGACCAAAAAGTCCTTGATCCGAGCACTGAACTGGTCACTGAGCGCATGGTATTCTTGCATCTTGGCCTGCCGCGCACGCGGTGCCACGCCGGTTCCTTCGTCCCCAGTCATGGCAAACTCGGCATCACGCAGAAGTGACTTATAGAGAGCCGTTGCTATCTCGCTCTCCCCTACGCCTTGGAGCGTATCGAGAGGCGCATGGCGCAGTGCCTCGGTCGTAGCTTGATCGACATGCACCGTGCTAAACACGTTGGATAGTTCCTCGGCCAACTGCTGTTGGTTGGCCATGTGGACTTGAAATCCGCGGTTTTGGGACTCGACAAAAGCAATGTCGTCCAAGCGTGCATTGAGGGAGAGTTTAAACGTGAGGATCAAATGGTCCATCTGTTCTAGCTCTTCCAACGCTTCGGCAATGTGCTTCTCAACGTACTTGACCCGATCGTCACTCTCTACCATACCGTGGATATTGGCCGCATCCACCGCACGCAGTTCTTCCTTCAACGACGCTTCGATCGCCTCGGCCGCACCCACCGGCGCAGCCTCCGTCACCGATGACATCCGCCGTTCCCGGCCCAAAGCCGACAAACCGGCACGTTGATTCCACTCGTACGTTTCCAATAGCTCCTCGACACTGAGTAGGGTACCTTCTTCCTCCCCTTCCTCAGGTCCGGGCAATACTTTGGCATCCCTCTCCTTCTCTTTAGCCTTGGTCTTGTACTTGTCACTCTGCTTGTCCTTGTCTATACTCGTATCGCCTTTAGCTTGGCTCTTGGCGTTGTCTTTGCCTTCACCTCCACCTTCTTCCTCCTCTTCCTCTTGCTCCTCCTCGGGCGTTTCACCCAGCGCTTGGCTCACGTTCCGCATCCCCGTTCCGGCCAACAACATCCGCTCGTACGCCGCGCCCCCTCGAGCCGGCTCGATCGAACTCAAGCGCGCACGGGAAGACAACTTGGCCTCTGCCCCACCGGGCACGCGGAGCCCGTTGGACGAAGCAGGAAACGGCTCAGTCCGGGCAGAGGAAAAGTCAGCGCCCGGTACTTGTAATGAGGGTGGTGCAGCTACTAGGGGCGCAGGTGCAGGAACGGGTGCAGGTACGGGTGCAGGTACGGGTGCAGGAGCGGGAGAAGGAGTTGAGAGCGTAGGGAGCGCAGGGGCGTCCCCCGGAGGCGAGGGGGATCGAGCGTTCAACTTGCCCTGGTTGACACTGGCTTTGCGGCGGAGCGAGCGGTCACCCCGTCCTGGGTCCCGAGGGGGTAAATCCGGTCTTCCCTGAACGGGCGAGACGGCGCGATCGGTATGGGCGAGGTTCGGGGCGGCAGGAGCGAATGGGGTGGAAGAGGGAGGAGTGCTTGTGGTAAGAGGCGGTATGGACGGGGTGGAAGAGGGGACAGGTACGTGTGCTGCAGGTGCGGGCGCAGGCGCAGGCGCAGGTACCGTCACAGGCACAGCAGGGGCAGGAACGTGCAGCGGGGAGTAGGCCCCGTCATCGTAAGCGTCGTAGGCATCTTGCAAGTCCTCCTTGATCGGTTCGACGATGGCTGGGGCAGGAGGGTGGGGGGGTGGGGAGCGTACCCAGGGGTAGGAGAAGGCGAAGCACGGGGCAAAGACATGGGCGGGGGCGAGGTGACCCCGTTGCGAGAACGGGAGCGGGAGAGCAGACCTGCGGTCGGTCCGGCGGGCTGGGAGAAGGTCGGAGCCAGAGCGTCTGGCGTGGGGGCGCGGGAGGAGGAGCTGGAAGCACTGGGGCGGCGCGTGAATGTCGTGCCGGACGACGCGACGGGAGTCAGAGACGCGCCCAGTGCCGGGGCGGAAGACGTGACGGAAGGGACGAGCGAAGGCGCGGACGACGGGTGGGCCGAAGGACCAAGATCCAGCCCCGTCACGATCGGCAGCTGGTCGGAGCCAGTGTGGCTGCGCGCAACATGCACCACAGCAGTGAGGAACGCATGCTGGTCGCGCGGCCGCTCGCTCTGCCACTTGTACGTCCGCGCAAAGGTCAGAGAGAAGGAGTCGGGCTGGGCAGCAAGGCAGAAGGGGTGAGTACATGCGCACACCAAAGCAGCAGCAGGGGAAGGGGGCCGAACGTACAGTGTAGGCCTGGACGGCCTGCAGAGACGCAGGTCCCACTCCTTGCCGATGGAGAAGGTCGCGTTGGCGTTCCGCTTGGCCTTGTGGAGAGTGATGCCTCCCGGATCGGTGCTGAGGATGAGGTAGCGGCCCTTGCGGCTGGGGGTGGGGGAAAGGGACCCGTCGTTCGTGCTTTCCCAGATCTTGAGATGGGCCACGTAGGTGCTCTGGGCCTTGCGCGCAGTCACCGCCGCGGCGAGGCCGGAGGCGGTGCTTTCAGGGGCACTCATCCTCACGGAAGGGGGGTCTGTGGTGGTGGTTGGGGATCTGGTGGTGGGGGCAGTGGCAATGGCGATGGCGAGGGCGAGGGCAAGGATGGCGAGGGCGGGCGGCTGCTGCGCGGGTGGATGCGTCACTCGGATGGCCGCCCCAGACTGGCGAGCCACCGCACAAGGCGCCACTTGCCCGCTGCCACGTCGTCCCGCATTCCGCCCCTGTCACGTGACGCGTGATGTCTACGCGGTAACCTAACCGCTGCTGGCCGATGACATCATCGCCCATCCCACTTGCGCTGCCGGCTGCGCTCCCACGCCGTGCTGACTGGACTGCGCACCCCGCATCCCCCTGATGGACACCGACACCGACACCGGAGGGAGGTCGCTACACTAGGATGGGCCAAGCCACTACGGAAACCCTATACACGGCAGGGGAACAGAATCTCAGCATAACCGGTACCCGACTGACATCTCATCTGCGCATGGGGCTTACGTTTGCGGGGGAAGACAAAGCCACTCAGAGACCAAAGAACACGCGACAGGTATTTCCTTGGGTATAAGCATCCGTAGGTACAGAAGCAACCCTCGGCTATAGCAGCTTGAAAAGCATCGCTCAGGGTCAGGCTCGTATAGAGCCGGAACGCCGGAACGCCGGAACGCCGGACCGCCAGAACGCCAGAGCGTGGCAGTAGTCCTGGGGGGCACCTTACATGTCCGGGCCGGGATGGATGGTGCTAAGCGAGCGCAAGTTGGCCTTGGCCAAAAGTAATCTTTGCCTTCCTTTTCTGGGGAGGGGGTGGGCTCGAGGCCAGCGCCGCCCTGGCGGGACCCAATGAGCAAACCAAAGATCCGCTGGTAATTGCGGTCGAGCATCTTGGGAGCTTCCTCGTACATGGGGGCCAGGACGGCCAAGCAGAGTGCCAAGAGAACAATGTCGCCCTTCTTGGTGGGTCGGAGGATGCGGTGCTTCTTAAGGGTGTGGTAGGTACTAAACAGCGAGTAACGCGCCGCGTACGAGGCCAGCACGCCCCGCCATGCCGTAGGCAGAGCAAACATGAACAACGACGCGATGGCCCCATTGAGGAAGTACCTAGCCTTGGGCACCAAGGTGCGCGGGAGCCATTCTTGGAAGAAACAGTGGGTGGCCCACATGGATCCCACAAAGCCCGTCAAGAACGTTGCGCCTTGGACGCTACCCATGCCCAACCGGAACACGGCAGTCTCCGGATCCTTGACCAGCGACTTGAACCGGGCGAGCGTGACGGCGCCCAAAACCAAACTGACCAACTTGAAATTGGCCGGCCACTCTTTGCGCCAGAATTGGAACCAGACCGATCGGCAGCTCGGGTCGTTGGGATGCAACACTGCACACAACAACGACGAATGGCCCGGGTGCGCAGGCGCATAATCCAAAATCGGATTGATCACGTCGTAGGCCGAAGAGGGTGTCTGGGAACTCAGGGCGGAGAGCAAAGGGGACTTGTAGGTCGGGTACGCAGCGACCTTCTTCTTGGGCGTCGACAACTGGGCGATCGTATCCACAATCTGTTGCTGCGAAGGCCAACGAATCGACGAAGGCAAGTGCTCCGGCCTGGGCTGGATGTAGGCACTGGAACGGGACAAGAGCAAGTTGCCATAGATCCGGTTGACCGTGCCCCGTTCAAACAGGGTCGCCCACACCAGCTCACCATTGGCCAAAGCAAAAACCAACGAAGCACCCACCCAGCGCGGGATCTTGGTCAGGGGTCCCCTGCCTGTCAAACGGGCATCATCAACCAGGAACTTGACAGCTTTGACGAGCGCATCCAACGCATAGTACTCTCGAATTCCCTGAGGGAGCAAACCTAGGAAAGGGGCCGCCAAGAATCCGGCAAGAGATGGCGCCACTGCCCGTGATTCAAGCACTTGCAGCACCCTGCGCAAGAAGCGCTCGCGATGGGATACCTCAACCTGGCGTGTTGGACTCGATCCGCGGGTAGTAGTGCCATTGCGATGGGCAGAAGAAGACCGACGGGACCGAACGGATGAACCTGATGGAGCGGGGGAAGGAGCAGGGGCCGGAGTAGGGGCAGGGAGATACTGCTTGCGCCACTCGGCCACCTTGGGCAGCAAGAACTTGACGCGGGCCATGACAAAGAGCTGCAAGAGGGTACGGTAGACGGCAACAAAGAGGCCGGTGCCAAGTCCGCTTTTGAAAATACGGCGGGTCAACGCCTGGGTGGAGCCCTTGAGTGTCTTGTGAGCACGCAGGTGCAAGAGCACATCAAACACGGCCTGGGCCACGGCGACGAGGAGGGCGGTGCGGGTGGCTTTGCGTGTGGTCGCAGGCAGGTAGTCGTCATCGAGTAGCGACGCATTGAGATCGACGTGGTGGATGAGGGAGGTCGGGGTGGTGGGCACACTGCAGGCGGGCGTGGTGGGGGCGTGCGGGGGCGAGGGCGAGGATGGGAGGTCGGGTGGGACGAGGCGGAGCTGGGCGAGGCGGTGGCGCAGGAGACGCTGCTCGTGTGGGGCAAGGACGTAGGTGAGGACATACGCGCCGGGGTCGCGGGAGCGGTCGACCATCGGCGACACCATGGGGAGGGGAGCAGGGAGCGCGGCGGACGGGGTGGTGGCAGGAAGCACGCGCCAAAAGTGGAGAAGCGGGGGTGGGGTGGGGGCAGATGCGCCGGCGCAACCCGAGCGGCTAGAGTTGGGCTACGTCGCGCTGCCTGCCGGCGCCCAGCCCCAACCAATCCGTCCTGGCCTGCGCACGTGATTCGGGCTGGCGGCCCATTCCGCCCAGCCCGTTCCGCCCTTCGTCCTTCCCCGAGGCCATGCCGGCCCGACTTGGGCGCAAGAAAGAAAAAGAACAGTCGGACGGCATGGCCTGTCGGTGGCCGACGGGCGAAGGCAAGACGGCAGTTGCAAGCAAGGCGCCTGGAGCGCTTCGCGCCTCGCGTGCGGTGCATGCCGAGGGAGGCGAGCAGCGAAGATAAATGAAGCATGTGTCGGATGTGTCGGATGTGTCGGATGCGATGGATCGCGGGTACGGGGTCCTAGTTACTAGCACGTCAAGCTTCACACAAGAGTCAGTCACTTGTCAGCGCTTCGCGCTTAACGCGGGTGAGCCGCTGAGCCCGCGCTGACTTGTCTCGAGTTTTGAGACCGATATTGATACTCAGCCTGTGCACTCAGATTGGCAACCAAGATGGGGCAGCACAGCAGTGTAGCCCCCCCTCCCATAACCAACGGGGAGACACCCGTGTCCTCTGCCAGTCTACCGACCAAATACCCCAGTGCCGTTTTCTTCTTGCCCGGCTCTGCTCGCACGCATCTCTGGTACCCTCTCTCCCCCACGACCGCCACCGCCCCATCTTCCGTCTTCCCCACCATGAGCTTCCTCGGTGCTATGTCTTCAGAGGCCAGCTGCATGGCCGGTGCCAACCCCTTGGCCAAGCTGGCCGGCCATCAGCACGATTATAATCCTGCTTGGCCCGCCGCGCCCCAGCAGATCGGTCTCGACAATGTCGCGTCTGGATCCACCAACAGCCGCACCGAGTCCCGCCCCTCTGGTGTCAGATTCCGTCAGGTGGCCAGGACCACGAGGAAGGAGGAAGCGGCGTGCCAAAGCGCCCAAAGCGAGCTACTGTGGGCCCCGCCTCCTCCGTTGCGCTTGGCGCCACCCGAAGCTGCTTCAGTGGCCGACCAGCCGTTTGATTTGGCGTTGGTTGCCAGCCACCTGGACCAACTTTCCCAGGCCCATCAGCCTCACTCTCACTCGTCCGCTTTCCCAGCTCCGTCTGCTTCCCCTGCCCACAGAATGCAAGCTGCTGCCGCCGCCGCTGTCCCTACTACGATATGGCTTGACGAATTTACCCGCGCCGCGCCGCCGGCGCACCAATCCGTTCCATCTTCATCCACCACGTCACTTCTTTCCGTCGTGCCTCGAGGCGATCTTGGGCCAACGAGGGTGCCGACCTCATTGCATCAACCACGGTGGACTGCTCCCCCTTTATCTCCCAATCCCTCCCCCCTGCCCTCCCTCGTGGCATCTACCTCTGTTGCGTCCCCGTCTCTCCCCATGTCGGGGAATGAGGCCAGCTCGCGCATCAGCAACGAGAGGTGGGAGGCGGAATTCATCAAGCGCCACCATACACTCGAATCTGACGCTTCAGATACGCTACCCGAGACGATTGCCGCGTTGGCTCCCTCGTCATTGCCCACGGAAGAGCAGACGGAAAGGGGGGTCGATGCCCAGCTGGGACAGGACACTGAGACTCCATCTTCGTCCCAGGCCTCCGAGACGAAGAAGCCAAGTGCCCAATCCCAGGGCGCCGCATGGGAAAGGGACTACCGGATGCACTATCCCAATCCATTTCTTGATCACCCCGATGCATTGGGGCAAGGTAGTACGCTGCTCAGCCAAGGTGGTTCCTTGATCCAGCGATTCTCCTCCTAGAAGCGTCGATCCAACAGTCTCCCGGCACTGCGAGGGAACGGGACGTTTCGGAACGGTACCGTATCCTGGGCGAAGCGCACGCCATGAACGAGATGGACGTCAAGGCGATCCAAGCGCTACGGCGAGCCCTGGCACATGACCCGTCCAACCTGGCGTGTTACCTCCCCTTGGCCATCTCGTATGCCAACCAAGGTCTGCCAGACCAAACGGCCCATACGCTCCAGATATACATTGAGCAAGCCTACCCTGCGCTGTTCCCTTTATCCTCCCCCCCTGTCCTTGCAGACGGTACCGCCTGTCGCGGTACCAGCTGCACCTACCCCAGCCAAGCCGCTGGCTACACTCCCGATCTCTCGGGTACGACCGAGTGGTTTCTGCGTGCGGTGCGGCACGACATGAACCTGCCCACGCACCAGGTCAATGCGGATGTGCAAGTCGGCTTGGGTGTGCTGTACTCGGTCCAAACTCGCTTTGACCAGGCGCGGGATTGCTTTGAGTCGGCCTTGTCGGTTCGTCCGGAGGATGGGATGCTCTGGAACCGGTTGGGCGCCACTTTGTCCAATGATGGCCAGCCCGAAGCTGCATTGGAAGCGTATCGTCGTGCATTGGAACTACGACCGGCCTTTCCCCGTGCAATGTACAACGTCGGAGTATCCTGTACGTCTTTTTCTTCTTTTTTTCTTGTGTGTTCTTGGGGGGTTGCGGGGGGGTCTTATCCCTCATCGGGAAGGCCTACGCTCGCCCTGCCTCGGGTCCACAAGAAAGACCGTTCACACACACGGTATCTGAGGGCAGGGTGAAGTGTGGACACCGTACCTGGTCATCTCTTTTGGCTTCAATATCAATGATTACATGAATGGACTGACATACTAACTGGATTCATTCTCCGTTTTCTTGATCTGGGTTGGGCGGGCCCGATTGCAGATCTGCGACTGGGTGTCTATGCGGAAGCCGCTGAAGCCTTATTGTCCGCGTTGGCGTTGCAACAGTCGGCGCACCAAGACCCAACGCCGGTTTGGGTGGTGTGGGCGGCGATGGCCACAACGGCCACGGTGAACAAGGTGAAGGTGACAGGGATAGTATGGGCGGAGGGTTGGCGTTGGATTCGATGACGGTCCAAGCCCGTCCTCTGTGGTCCACCTTGTCTACCGCATTTTTCAAGATGAGGCGGATGGACCTGGCCCAGTTGGCAGCTGAAGGGGCGACCTCCTTGGACGTGTTCCGTCAGGCAGGATTTACCTTTTGATTCGTCGGCCGGAAGATAAGAGGGGGAGAAGGTCGGTGCAAGTCAGTCTCCTTCCTTCCAGTCTTCTTCCTAGTAGAGAGGGGACGACTTGGAGGTGGGGATGGTCCTCCGTTTCGGCGTTACACACCCGGAAGACCAAAAAGAAATCAACACGGACGATGTATCATGGGCTCGTGTGTATAGTATGTGCCACCACCACTCTGATCGATCTGATCGACAAAAGTATTTGCCTTTTATTTTGCCTTCTGAATCCAAAGTATTTGCCAACTCACAACTCATACGTCATCCTGAGATATGAGAATCGCAGCCCCCCCACTAGATGCGGCCATCCGTAGCGGTTAGAGCTTTAGTAATGAGCTCGGGCCCGCCCACTTACAGGATGCACCACAGAGGTCAACACAGGTCGTTGTCTGTGCGGATCAGAAACCTGTGGCTCGCAGCATCACGCCTACTAATCAATCTCAACCTGTCGTTCTGACAGGGGAAGAGGACAGGAGGAATGCAAGATTCATCCGGTCAGCTTCCGAGGGGGTAGATCAGGACAACCACTGATTACGGCGATCACGACGACCACAGTGGTTGGTGGACGCGTCAGGGGGGGGAAAGGATAGGGACAAGGATAGGAATAGGGATAGGGACAGGGACAGGGGTAGGGACAGGGACGGGGACAACGTCAGGGAAAGCGGTTGAAGATAAAGGATAAAGGATAAAGGATAAGGATAAAGGATAGAGGAGAGGAGAAGGAAGGAGGAAGGACAAAGGTCAAAGGATAGAGAGGTGAGGTGATCCGTCGCGATTTTGGAGAGAGAGATGGTCAATGAAGCTTGAAGCTTGAAGCTTGAAGGTCCAACCTGGGCGTTGAAAGGAATAGACCAAAGGAAATATCGAGGACGCGGTGGCACGGCGAACCGATCGATCAGTCGACGCGGATGCTGCCTTGGCGCACTTTTGAAGAGAAGACGATTGGCTACCCAACAGGGTCCCTGTGGGGGGGAGGGGGAGAAAGGCAGCAAAGTGGTAGGCTAAGGCCTAAGACCTACCCTCGTACCCTCGCATACTACGCATGCGACTGGTTACCACGCTGTTCCTCTGGCGTGATCCTGGGCCCGGGCCAGAAGGAGAGGAGGTAGGTGTGGCAGCAGTAGCAGTAGTAGTAGTAGTTGGTAGGGGAGCCAGGTGAGCCGGGGGACGAGGGGAAACCATCCGAGTTGACGGGCTGCCTTGGGCGATCGGACCTGTTTCAGAGGGGGCGTAGTCCGAGCGGACTTCTCCGTAGGAGGAAGGGGCGCGGACGGACGAGTGGCCGATTACGTCCGATAAGGTCGTGCCTGGTGCAGCGGCGGCAAAGAAGGATGATTGGCCCGAGAGGGAAGTACGATCGCCTGCTGAGCGCGAGCCGAGCGAGACGGATGACACACCTTGGTTCAGCCCTCCTTCGTACAGCTCCGACAGAGGATGCGATTGTCGAATGCGCATCGCCTCTGCCGACGCGCGCGTCGGAGCATGCACATGTTTTCCAAGAGGTAATGTGCCTTGCCCGTGGTGGGACGTCGGACGTGGTGCTCGGCACCGGCCCTACCGTACCCACGCCCGTACTGTTCCAGTGGTCGACCCGAGAGCACAAGGTCAAACTCGTGCGTTGCACCGGCGCGGTTCCCCATGCACTCTAGCAGACGACCCAGCTCGTAATGGGCAAAGTAGACGAGCAATTGTACTTTTGGTGAGACGGTGGCCATGCTGGATGACCTTGTGGAAACTAAGCAACGCATCTTGCACCACATCGCTGTGCCGGCCAATGGCTTCCTCGGGTGGGGCACGAACGATTGTTCGTTCGTCCGGGAAGGCAACGTAGCGTAGTGCCACGCCACGCAGGAAGAAGGACAGACAATATGCTGACCAGTACTCGTCCTCTCCCGGTCCGAGCCATAGGCGGACAAGTCCGAGTAGCGTTCCAAGTCGTCGATAAAGTCGTCGATGCGGGTAAGTGTGTTCTCAATCAAGAGAAAGACCGGTGTTTGGGACATGCAGTGGAAGAGGTAACTAAACTCGATCCCGGGAGGGGAAGACGATTGTTCTGCGCCACAAACAGCTTGGCATGATCGGTGCAGAACTGTTCCAGGGGAATCGTAGTACATGCCAACTTGCGTTTGAGCCCTGCGACCGTACGCATAATGGTTGCGCTCTTGACTTGGTCGTCCATCCCGCTTTCCACCAGGCAGACGGCCCGCGCGTACTGATAGATGGCCCGACTCCAATTGCTCTCGCGCGACAGCACATCAAAGCATTCGCGCTCGACTAAAGTCACAGGTGGAGAGATAGGTGAGGGACAAGTCAAAGAACGAGATGTGGTCCAGCTGTTTAAAGCTGCGCTGGGCCTCGATCGAGTGGCGCAAGTACTCAATCGACTTCTCAGGGAGGGCCTGGGCAGCGTACAGACGCGCTTGGAAGTAAAGGAAAAAGATCCCGTGGGGGAAGCGTTGCAAGTTCCACTGCAAGATGTGGTCCACGAAGCGAATGTCAACCAATACAGGAACAAACGTAGGCAAGACGACGTGTGGTAGCAGATCAGCAAGATGTCGCACAAGGGACGAAGAATACCCTCTGTTTCCGCTGGAACAGCGGGCTGCGACCGGTCCCTGGACCATCCTCCCGCACGTTGCAGGACTTGGAGCGCAAATTGCCGATCGCCATTGAATCCAAGACCTTCCAGTACCTTGTGCGCACGGCCAGGCATAAACGACAAGACGAGAGTGCAAGCTGCAAAGGAAAAGTACACTCCTGACCGGAAATCGGCGTCCAAGACCGTTGGAGGATGGGAGCCCTTCTTACCGGTGATCGACTCGTGTTCCGAACGGGCATCAGTCACCTCAATGAAGCGATACAAGTCGCGCAGGATGATGTAGGCGGTACGCAAGCCAAGTGCGTGCTTGATCAAACCAATGCCCCCGCGGGCTTTGGTGATGCGCAAAACGTTGACCAACAAAGTGATCTCTCCAAACAACATCTCGGCATGAAGTTGAACAAAGGACATTGAGCGGTAAAAGCTCTTCTTGTTTTGAACCAAGTGGCCCACCCGATGCTTCTTGCGTAGCAATGACGCCACAGAGATGGTGTGCTTGCAGCAATGAATCGCAGTTTCAATGTCGGCATTCTCAAAGGTCATGTACGCCTTGACAAAGTTGATCAAAGACATGCCGCCGCCTTGTACAATCGTGTGCCTGCATTGACGACACAGAGTTCCTCTGCTTCGAGCATGCGAGAATCAAGGAACAAATCCATCACCTGGTGCACCACCTTGATATCTTGACGGCACTCATCATCTGTTACCATGACCTGAGCGAGCTTGACAGGTTTGGCGGGAATGTAATCGGGCCGAACCGACGTCTCGGGGGCATCCGAATCGTCCGAAACGTCGCCCGACTCATCCTCCATTCCGTACCGGTACTTGTTCTCGCCCACAAACGATTCCGTTTGGGCCGAACTGGAGGCCGCTACGCCGCTCTCGTCCACCCCCATATCATTGGTAGCAGGGGTAGCAGGAGTACCCAAAGGTTGGGGAGCACCACGAGGGGCGCCATTTGCGCCGTACACCACTTCATTGCCCTCGTCCTCTGCATAGCCAATCTCGGGTGGCGTGGCAAACCCTTGCGTGCCATGGGACAAGGTCGAGACGTCACCGGACGACAAGCGAGTATGCGAGCGGACACAGCTTCGTACGCCACATCACTGTTATTAGAGTAGGTCCGATCAGACAGGGGCGTAGGGTAAGTAGGGGCGGAGCGTGAAGCGTTTCCAACCAGCGAGGAGTGCCTGTTGGAGCCACCACGTCGAGCGCTGGTAGAGTCAGTGGCTAAAGCGGGAATTAGCACTGGCCCACCATGCTTCTTGACCCAGGTGGGGATGAGTTCAGGTGAGCGGTCGGTCCCACAGGCTCCAAACCGGGTCCCATACGAATCGAGAAAGATATCCTGGTGGTGCAAGAGCCATTCGACCAAAGCTGGAATATCGGTCGTTCACCAACAGTCTGGGTTCGGATCGAGCCAGAACGTTGCGGGTACTCCCACGTGTGGGAATTGGCCTCGGTGAGAATACCTTGGCGCTGGTACACGTTAGTGGCGCGAACAAAGGGGTTGAGCTGCAGCTGTTTGAGACGAATCTGTTTTGGAGAACGAGGCGGTCAAAAGCCAAGTCGGGCACTTCCTTGTCCGAAGCAGATTGGCACCACGTCAAGGTAGCCTGTTCAAACTGCTCCCACAACGCGTCCCGCTCCTCCCGAATGCGATCGGCAATGTCCGTATGTTGCAACAGACTGTTCTCACGGGGGCCGGGTTCAGTGTAGTCCCAGTCCCACTCCATCGTACCGCCCATGGCAACCCGAAGCTTGTACGCCGGGATGGCCTCTTCCAAATCCTGGACCTTATTTGTGAATGTGATCTTCTCGCGGACAACGGGGTCCAACATTGGCGCAAGGACTTGCCAAATGCCACGGAAAATCCATGGAGCGGCGTGGATGTACATGTGGTGCAGTGACTCGGGGTAGTACGACTCGAGAGATCGAGTCAGAGCTAGAACCCCTTGCCAGTCCACTGTGAGAAAGGGTCAATCTCTCTGCATCGTTCAACAACCAGAAAAGAGGAGGGGGGGGAAGGAGATACGCAACTGTTTTTGAGGCCGAAGCCAGTAAGGTCCATCAACACGATGGACGTTTCACAAGGAGGCGTACACAATTGACGTGTCGACTCGAGAGCCAGAAGAACAAATCGTTGGAGCGTCTCAATCTTCTGAGCACTGGCAAAGTGGCGTGCAACATGGATGTAGTAAATGGGGTGCTCGCCCGGAGCGTCAGTGTTGCCACGCACATACGAAATGCACACGACGAAACTGATTCAGAAAGCCAGGCACCTCCTTTAGGCCATTCTCGCCCTGGGCCAGAAGACCCTCGATGTCCATGTCGAGGCGGAATCCGAGTGTGGCACATAGCATAGCCACAGCGCGATCAACATGCCACTTGCGGGCACGCAAGAAGCGAAGCGCAACACTGTCGACGTAATCGGCCTGGATCATAACCAACGTTAGCATTCCCTTTGGCACTTGAAGAGCAGGAGACGGAGGAAGAAGAAAGTACGGACCTTGACAAAGTCGGTAGAATGCCTTGCGTAGGTAGTAGCCGCCATACGTCTGCAGACACTTGTCCATCTCACGCTGCTCCTCGATGCGCTTCGCTTTGTCCTTGGCAGCATCGTCCTTCGGAATACCCGTGCCGGGTTCCTTGTCGTCCTGGGGGAGGCGATCGACCTTGGGCAGGGAGGAGGGGCCCCGCGGCGGCTGAGGGCGTCGGAGACGTGAAGATACTGGTGTGTGAGCCGGTCAAATGCGAGGTAAAATTGGCGCAATTTGTGGGCCTGGTCGGGTGTCAGTGCACCTGGGAGAGAACAGAGAGGGGGGTCAGCCATGCCGCAGGGGCCAACAAGGAAGCGATATCGGTCTCGATAGGTGCAAGGCGCGGGGCGCGGGACGCGCATGCAGTGGGGAGGAGCCGCAGGCAGGACCAGGGGCAACGTACCAGGTGGGCTGCGGGCACAGGCTCGCCGTCTGGGCTGGTGGGGGCGGGCATGGCGCCCTGGCGAGGCGGGAGGTACAGGAGGAGGAGGGGAGGCAGTGGGGGTGATGGTGGTGGGGGTGGTGATGGCGGTGGAGAAGCCGATGGCGATGGCGCTGGCGATGGCGATGGCAATGGCGGTGGCGGTGGATGGGTGGAAGAGAGGCGGGGCTGCTACGGATCGACTGCGCAGGCTTGCTTATTTGGGCCAGAGCACGTGCAGCGCCCTGGGGCGGGGCACTGTGTCTGTGTGCGCCGTTCCGCCCCCTGGCGTCCGCACGAGGCAGCTGGGCGGGCACGGGAGCAGTGTGGACTTAGGCTGTGGGGCATATATCGCCGCCCCGCAAAACTGGCTTTTGGGTGGCTTTTTGGGTGGCTTTTTGGCCGACAGAGAAGTCCACCGCCTCCGGATCCATCGACCATCCTGCTTGCGTCTGCACCCACCCCACTAGTAGCTCCCTCACCTCGACCAGCAACCATCGCCGAACTCCCCGCGGCATCCCCACCGGCTCGTGCTGAGTGGTTCGCTCCTTCCTCATTCCATCATTTGTCGACGCCCTGGTGGCCCCTCTCTTCGCGAGTATAGAAACCCGACAGTCACGCGTATTTTTTCCCTCCTTCCAACAACAAACCAACTTGATGGCAGTACCGGCACCGTCACACAACGCATCTATAGCCACAACAGCAAACGCGGGATGGATAGCTTGAAGAAGAAATCATTTGATAGACGCGACGAGAAACTGATGTCCACAGTGGTGAGGAGACGCTGATGGTGGTACGTACTTGGTTAGCGAACAGAGTAGAGAAGGGGAATAAAAAGACACTGGGACAATGGACCATTTATCTGTGACGCACGAGCCACCCTCTGTATATAGGTGTTTGGCTCCACCTAAAAAGTGCACTGTTGGATAGAATACAACCCCATCCCCAATGAAGATACCAGTACTTATATAGTACGGATCGGGGTGAAGCTTGAAGTTAGTATCGTTATAGAAGCACATAGACTACTATGCCAGTTCTGACCAAGCTGATCGATCGATCAATTGATCCAACAAGTGGGGTTCCCGGTAAACCTGACAGATCGCGGTCTACGAATATAGGAATTGCAGTACGAAGACTCTTGAAGCTTTGGCTTGACCCCTATAGCAGAGGGTCCTTCTTTATTACCGGCCGGAAGCTCGAGAGTCCTGAAGGAACACTTTTGAACAGCCTGCGATAACTTTGGGAATGTTTACCGTTCTGCGTTCAGCCTTGTCAGGCCGAGCGAGTTGGCACTGACATCCAGTTCTTCCTCTCACTTCTTCCTCTCGCTGGTTCATCTCCACACCAGGAGATGTATACGACCTCTCCTGTACACGGTTCGTTGTCAATTCGCCATCCTCTCCGCTCAAAGGCCTTGATGCACTACATTCTTGATATCTGTCCATTCCGTGCGAGAAGAGGAAGGATAGGATCCCTTTCTTCTGCTCAACTCGGCAATACCTGGTACTCATTTCACTATGCCCAGACGGGGGAGGAAAGGAAAAGCAAATAAACGTCCTTAAAATCGATTGTCGACAGGGAGAAGGAGACTCTAAACAAAGCAAACGAATCACCGCTGATCTGATCAATTGTGTTGTTGTGATCAAAAGGAGGAGCGTAACACGTCGTATGCATATTGGGCTAGCATCCAGCCCCAAGTGGACAGTCGGTTCGAGCGCGGGGGGAGGAGAAAGGTATCAAGGAGGATGTGGGTATCATGCTTTGTGCCCACGTCACAACCAAACCACGAATCACGAATCACGAATCACGGGTCGCGACTGTAATTTCCAGGGAAGACACCCTCTACCCCACGCACCTTACCCGTCCACCAATCCTGCCTCGAATCGGTGCGCGACACGACCTCGATCTTGTCTCCGGCGGAGAAGGAGAGGTCACCAACAGCTTGGGCGGTAAAGTCGTACAGGGCAATCACATAAGGAGCTTCTCGTCTCGGTTTGTCCGGCACATACCCCTCGGCGCTAGCGCGTTTCTTGGCTTCAACGATGGCTGCGCCCTTGGCTATCTTGGACCGCTCAATCACTAATGCCGATGCCACAGGATCGTGATGGATGGACAGCTGTTCCATCTTCTCCAGTGTGTCCCCCAGTGCAGCGAGGTAATCTGGCTTGATCGTCTCGGCTTCCCTGTCGAGAGGAAGTTTGTCGTCCCAAAAGCGTGCCATGAGATGGTACGAAGGTAAAAGATGTTGATCTGCATGTAATACAGCGAATACCCAGCGGTACCACCAACTTGACCGCCATGATGAAAAACTGTGGCAGCTCCGCCTTGAGTGCATCGTTAAAGTAATCGAAATCAGACTTGGCCGTCTCGTAGTCGTGTTCGACTTTGAACAGTTTGTTCGTCTTTGGGCGTCTTGATCTCCTTTTGTTTTACCTTTTCGTACGAGCCGAGGTGGCGTTCCAAGTCGACCCGCTTATGGTCCCGCTTGGTCAGGTTCTTACGGATGGCCGCGCACACCGCCTCAAAGTCCTTGAGCGGCGCCACAATCTTGGTCTCAATCAGCTTAACCTCGGGTTCGACCGTCTGGCGCACGTCGGCCATCAGCGCATCGTACCCGGGGAGGGTGGCGAGGGCTTTGCGTACCTGCGGCTGGGACTCGGCCAAGTCATGCGGCTCGCTGCCGAGGGGCGAAAAGACCTTGGTAAGGCCAGCACCAAACGCGGTGGAGGATAAGAGCATGTTCTGCACACACAGGCGGTACGAGGCCGCGTCCTGGCGCATGCGCGTGGCGCACTTGGCCAGGTCTTCGAAGCGCTGGACCAGGGCGTCGTACTCGGGGTCGGCGGTGGCGGGGAGGCCGCCCCGCTTGGTGAGCATGTGCGGGGCACGAGAGATGGCCTTTCCAAAGCCGCGCATGGTGGGGGCAGGGGTGGAGGTGAAGGTGGAGATGGAGATGGAGGTGGAGATGGAGGGCCGGAGAGCGCCAAGCCGCGGCTGCGCTGAGTGCTCCGGCTGAGCCTCCGTGCGTCGTCGCCCCAGTCGGATGCTTAGCGCTCAGCCTGAGCACTTAATAGCCTGTCTCGGAGCGCACACCCAGGCACGGCGCCTGTCTCGCGCCCCCCGCCCCCCGTGCGTGCCTGTGCTGGGTTACCAGCGCCGCAGCGGGACACTGCCCCCGCCACCCGGCATGCGCCGTCTGAGACGCAGGCGCAGGCTGCGTGCCGGGCGCTGCGGAATCACGTGCGCTTACGTGAGCGCGCGCCCTGCTCCGTGGGCCGTGCGCCCCAGAAGCGATGAGGTAAGCGCCCCCGACCGCTGAGCGTCTGAGCCTCGGCGGAGCAACGTGGAGCCACACCGCCATCTCCCCCGGGCATCTTCCCCGCCATGTCCACCATCGCCCACTCGCTGCGCGACTACCGCCAGCCCACCCGCTCCGAGCTCTTCGCCTATGCCTTCAACCTGCCCTCCACCGAGGCGCCCCTCGACGAGCTCCCCGCCATCCTCTCTCTCTCCTCCCCTCCGTCGGCCCCGAGCTGCAGGAGGACCAGGTGTATGCGGGCCGCCTGGCGCTGACCGAGTCCTTCCTGTGCTTCGCCTCGCTCGACCGCCGCTCCTGCCGCGTGTCCTTGCCGCTCTACTGCATCCGCCGCGTCGAACGGCTGAACGTGCAGCGGTCCAACGTGTTTGCCCTCAGCCTCATCGTCTGGCATGGCATGAAGATCGTACGCTTTCCTCCTGCTTCTTGCTTGTGTCTCCCATCCTGACCCCCCCCCCCCCCTCGCCCCTCCCCCCTGCACCCGTTTCAATTCTCGGGTTCCCCCGGATCAGATTGTCCAGCTCAATGCGCTGCGTCCGCAGTGCGAGCTCTTCTCTTCGGCGCTGCGTGACCAGTTGCGCCAACAACTGGGTAACATGAAGCGTCTCAAGCCCTTTGTGCACGACTTTTGCTCCGAATGGATCGTACGTCATGCCCTGGCGGACGACAAGGCGCTCTCACCAGAGGACGCCGACAAGGTGGACGAATTTACCGGCGAGCGGGAGGGCGAGCACAGCTTGGCGGGCCTGGGTGCGATTTACAAGTACCCTGGTGACCCACGGAAGTACGTTGACACGTTGACAGGGCCTGCACCGTAGGGTCCACCACACCGACTGACCCATCTAACCTTGGAATCTGATCTTTTGTCTTGTCAGGCTGCGGGAACGTTCTAAAATGAAGTTGTGGCGGGACTACCTCTTGTCGCACGGACGCAACATGACCCTACTTCGGTACCCGCAGTTTACGCGGCTGATCCAAGTAGGTCTCCCGAACCGATTGAGGGGTGAATTGTGGGAACTGATGACGGGCAGCATCTACCACCGCTTTAGTCATTCTGGCGAGTACGCCGAGATCCTCAAGGCCCATGCCGGACGACGAAGTACGAGCACAGAGGAGATTGAGAAAGATCTCAATCGCAGTTTGCCCGAGTACCCGGGGTACCAGACCGAGGAAGGGCTTGCGGCGTTGCGGCGCGTGCTAACAGCGTACAGTTGGAAGAACCCCGAACTAGGGTACTGCCAAGCGATGAACATCATTGTAGCTGCGTTCCTCATCTACATGTCGGAGGAACAGTGCTTCTGGTTGCTGGATGTGTTGTGCGACCGGTTGCTGCCGGGTTACTACACGTACGTCTCCCCTCCCCTCCCGATTCTGCCTTGTGTGCGGCCGCTTTTGCCAGCAACCAACTGACCTTCTTGTGTGGTAGTCAATCCATGTCGGGCACGCTACTGGACCAGCGCGTGTTTGAGCAACTGGTACAGCGGTTGCTTCCTCTTTTGCACGACCACTTGGTCGAGACCGAGGTGCAGCTCAGCGTGGCTTCCTTACCCTGGTTCCTCTCGCTGTACATCAACTCGATGCCGCTCGTGTTTGCCTTCCGGATCTGTGACTGCTTTATGGCAATGGGTCCGCGCGTGCTGTTCCAAATTGGTCTGGCCATTTTGAAAATCAACGGCGAGGCCTTGTTGGAAGTGACGGACGATGGTGCGTTTTTAAACTTGATGAAGAGCTACTTTGCCAGCCTGGGCAACTCGGCCCATCCTACCAGTCCCAACCCCAAGCATCGCCAGATCACAAGTTCCAAGAACTGCTCGTGGTTGCTTTCCGCGAATTTGGCTCGGTGACCGAAGAGACGATCGCGACGGAACGGCGTCGGTTCCGGACCGAGATCATTCAAGAAATTGAGTTGTTTGCTAAACGTTCCGCCGTGCGCAACTTGCATGACATGGGCCGGTTCAGCAAGGACGAGGCCGGGTTGGTGTACGACCAACTGGTCGAGGCCATTTACCGTGCCAAGCACCTTCCTCGTGAGGCGTCTGCCCAAGCCCCGGCCGGGGCGGTGGGGAGCAAGACGACGTTTGGGGCAGCGGAGCCCGTTCCAATTGTCGATCTGCCCGGGCTGCCGGGTGACGAGTCGGGGGAAGCACAAGCGCCCGCCGCCGTGCCACAGCCGAGATGGACGTGGAGAATGACTACAAGGAAATGCGGATCAGCTTGCCTGCGTTCCGGTTGTTTTTGGGCGAGGTGGCGACGTGGGCGCGGGACGAGTACATTGTCTCGAATGGGTTTCAACAGCGGATTGAACGCAAGGTGCCGGAGCATGAGACGGTGGAGCGTTTGTTCCGGTGGTGGGATACCGATTCCAAAGGCTGGCTTAGTCTGCAAGATGTGTGACTGGGTTAGATCGGGTGATGCACGTGGAAGGTCCGTTGGAAGCGATCAGTTGGCTATTTGATCTGCATGCGGCAACGTATGGACGAGGTCGTACGACAGCCAGTGCGGATGGCCAAGAACGGGAAGCTGCGCTGACCCAGACCGAGCTGCTCAAGTTGTCCGAGACACTTCTCTTTTTCTTCCGCAACGAGCCGGGCGACGCATACCTTGGCGCCGTGTCGCGCTTGATAGCCGATGCCTACCGCGAAGGCCAAGCGGAGAAGGCACAGGCGATGATGAACGCAGCCAAGGAGCTGCCGCCGGCATCGACGACGTAGGTTGGTCGTCAGGCGGGGGAGGCGATGGATGGATTGCCGCCTTCTATGGATGGAGGACGTTGGCTTTGCTGCGACGTGTTCCTTTTTGATCATCTTGCTCTTGTGTTGTCTGCCGGTTGCCTCTGCCGTGCCACGGGGGGGAGGCGCGGTGGGCAGCCCGCTTTTCATAATTCGAACTTGCATGTTGCCGCGTGAGAAGCTGTGTGAGGCAAGGAGAGCGTGGGTGGGGGGTGTGGGGCGGGTGGTGGCGTGGGCGGTGGTGATGATGACGGATGACTGATAATGGACGATGTTGATAAGGATGTTGATGATGTTGATGATGTTGATGGCGATGGGGAGCATGGGTGTAACAGAGTGATGGTGAGTGCAAGTACTGCAATGTTGCAGGCGCTGGATCTGCAATGTTCAATGTACTCGGCGGCTCCACGTGGGATGTTGGGTTGTTGGGCGGAGGCACGTGCTGGTGTTGGTCTTGTTCCGGCCCCAGCGGAGCAGCGCAGCAGAGTGGTTTTTTCTTCTCCACCCCACCACCCCCACCCTCGCCCGGAGCGTGGGCTGTGCACGGCCATGGCCTCCTCCTCCCCCTCCTCCTCCTCCGTGCTCCCCGCCGCCTTGCCCTCGCCATCGCCCTCGCCCTCGCCCGCGCCACCCCCGCGCCTCTGCCCCGCATCCCCCCCCCACGCCTGGCATCCAAGCGCACCAGCGTGCCTCCTCTGCTCCGCTCCCACTCCCTTTCCTATGCACTCAGCTCCTCCGCCTCCCATCCCACCACCGACCCGCCCCTGCCCCCCGCGCTCGGCCTGCGCGACGAGGGCCCTCTGCGCCGCAGCCCTCCCCGCCCTGACCCGCTCCTTGCCGCACCGCCCTCGATCCCGCGTACGATCCCCCCATCGAGGGCGAGAAGGACGACGACTCGGACCCGCCTGCCCCCATAATCCGCCGTCGCTTCTCGCGTCTCAAGGCTCGGTCTCACTTGCCATCCGCTTCCTCTGCCCCGCGTCGTCCTTCTGCTGTCGACGCTCCTTGTGACGCACACGATCCCGAGGACTACAAAGAGCAACTGGACTTGGGGAATGAGGATGCTGATCCCGATGCCGGTTCCTGCCCTTCTCCCTCAGACGACAGCGAGGGCCACGACGCCCCCCTGTCTCGGCTGGACAGTGACCGGTCCCTCTCAGCTGCAGCCTCCTTCCCCGCCCCACGGGACACTCCTATCGATCCGCTTTACCCGCTACAACCTGATACACATGGCTCCTACCGTTCGCACTTTGATCCATCTGATTCGAACCCTTCCACTCCTCTGATTCGCCACCACCACCCCAAGGCCGCACGTCGGGGGTTGACCTCGCCACATACCACGAACAAGGACGGGCCCCCGACGCGTTTCATCCCGATCTGGGCTCGGGTGCACACGTTGGACTGGGCTCGTCTCTCGTATTGCAACCTTCGTACGGTTCGCTCGCCCCACCACACCGCGATGCACACAGGCCACGGCAGGAGACAACTTTGGCCTCCCTCGTCGTCATCGGAAGCTATTTTGCCTGAGCCGCGGACGCCAGGACAAGATTATCTCGCTGACCCGGACCCGCCTGGCCTTCTTAGCGCGATCATCGAGCGCTCCCCTGTCCCACCGGAGGCGAAAGAGGACGGAACGAGCGCCTTTCTCGCACCCGAGACCCTTGCTCCCAATCTGACTTCGGCCGGCACAGCACGCACCAACGAGAAAGAGGTGTGCAACGGACCCTTGTCTCGCGTGTCCGCTCCTCACCACCCACCACCTTCGCCCAATGCAGTACCCTTCGCCCACTCCCACCGTTCTCCTGGGAGCGTCACCACGGCCCCTTCGGCTGCTGCTGCTTCGCTGCATACCTCGCACATCAGTCGCCGCAAGACATTAGCGGGTACGTTACCGTCGATGACGCGGGATGTCAGTAGCGGTCTGGACGCATTGAGCGAGACGAGGGGCGGGTCAAACGGTTATCTCTGGTCGGTCGTCAACCGACAGGGCACTTTCCACCTCTTCCAACCGGCCAACTAAAGTCCAAGCAGCTACTGAGAGCTGCGCAACTTCCCCTCCGACAACTACCTCTCGCACCGCAGGACCGAGACCGACGTTACGCTCCACCCCGTCCACTCCGCAGCTCGACGATCCGGCTGGCCAAGCATGGGTAGCATGGGTTCGGTGGACGGCTTGAGCTCGGCTTCGGCAGGTGGAATGCCAAAACCAAGTCCAGAGCTGGTTTAGTCCTCACGGGCTGCGATTCGGGCCAGGCCCTGGGCACGGGAGAGTCAGCGTCCGCGTCACCCTCCAAGCCCTTGACGTCGTCCATGTCGGCGTCCAACGTGGCTTCCTTGACGAGTCCAGTCCTGAGCCCAGGGACGATTCCTCGTCCCCGAGGCGCTTAGTCTCACGCCCTTCTCTCGCAACCACTCTTCAGTCACCAGTGCCGCGGCTGTGCGAACTCCGTCTTCTGGTACCGGTCGCCAAGCCAACCTGACCGGCACGTCCCGGATTGTGTCATCGAGCAGCGCGGTAGCTCTCAATACCGTCCTAAACCAAGCCACGTCAAGCACCAAACTTGCCTCTTCCACGGCGGGCAGCGTCTCTGGCCTGCTGGACCCCGCTCTTTCTCTCCCCCGGCCAATATGAAAGGCTCGCGCGTCACCCCGGCCCGGCGCGTGCCTATCGCATCCCGCTTCTCCGGCGCCACATCGGGCTTCCCTGGGCTCATGTCGCAGTCTCAGTCGCTGGGCCAGTTGGCAAGTTCGGTTTCGGTTCCTGCTCGGTTCTGCTCCGGTTCCTGATCCGGTTGCGGTTCCCACTCCAGCCGTTGGATTGGCCGAGTCGCACCGCGAGCAGCAGGCTGGCCGAGCTGCTTCGCCTACCAGTTCCTCGGGTTCTTCGCCGCATCGTAGACCAGGTCCCCCGGCAGGATTGGACGAGGAAACTGTGGGCGCTGAACCGCCAAAGGGGCCCAAGTCACCACTCGGTCCGACCACGGTACACCTCGACCCTTTCGTCCGTTCCGGCGACTGCGTCTGCCACCGCTGCCTCTGCATCTGCCTCTGCCTCTGCCTCTGCCTCTGCCTCGGCTTCTGCTTCTGCTTCTGCTTCTGCTTCTGCTTCTGTTTCTGCTTCTTTGGCGTCCACCGGCAGCAGGGACGAAAGGCAACGCAGTCAACCTCGCCACCGCTAGGTCGGCACCGAATACGCAAACGGCTGCCGCGCGACGGCGCTTACAAGGTGGATTTGGGGAGATGGTACCATCGTTTCAGCGGGGCAGTGTGGACCGTGCGTCATTGTCTGGAAAACGAGTTTGTCTGGCAAAAGCAGTTCTAATTCGGTGGGACTTTCACGTCCTCCCGTTCTTACCTCTGTTTCTTCCCGCCCTCCATGGGCGTATCCACCACAGGCGCGACCCAAGCTCCGCTCCCGTCCTCTCCCCGGTTACCAGCGGGTCATCGTCTTCCCTCGCACGCCCTCCTTCGATCCGTCAGCCACACTACCAAAGACCCCGAGTTGCCCAGTGAGGCACGTGGCCAACCTACGCGCGTGCCGCTGCCCAAACCGGATCCCCTCCGTAAGCGGACGACGGTGCGTACATTTTGCCCTTTGCTGCCCCCAACTTCCCCCCCAGCCCCAACTGCCGAAGAGGGAAGAGAAAACGAACTAATTTACTAACCCTGTCTGAGTACAGACCTTACCGGGAACTGCACCAGGCAAACCAGCTGCAGCACCCGTTCTGCCGCCCGTTACGGATGGCGGATCAGGCTCGAACCCATCGCCAGGACGGTCGTCGGACCATTCCAGTCCGCTCCGTGGCTCGTCCAGCGCATCGGGCAATCTACGCAAACTTGTGCATGCCAGTTCAGCCTCGAGCTTGAACGCTCGTTTGGGGAGTGGCAAATTAGCCCCCGAAGCTGTGGGCAACCCTCTGTCCGTCCCGATCTGTCGTCCCGACGCGCGTATGCCCCCTCCTCGAGCTTGGGTCTCGGCTTGGCGAACGCAGGCCGAAGTGGAGTATCGCAATTTGGTGTGCCGACCGGCAGTCCGTCCAGTGGGTCGGTGACTGGCTCGGTGACGGGCTCGGTGAGCAGTGCAGCTCGTGCTCCCTCTCGTATTCCACGGGCCATTGGATCGTTGAAGCAAGCCGAGCGAGACCGAGAGAATGGTAAGGACCGGCCGGTAGAGACGGCGGGATATGCTTGCCCCAGAGCCGAGCCTCGTCCCAGCGGTCAGGACTTTCGAGCCACGCCCATACTCACCAGGGGGACGCGGATGTGCCTTCCTCAGCGAGTGCGCGTCTGTCTCGCGTGCTCGAGCGAGGGGGGAAGCGGACCCAACCACGTCCACTACGGGGGGGGAAAGTACATTGTCCCCTACCCGCTCGGCTCTGCCTACCTCTGCTTCCACCTCGGCGCTCGTTGGGGCAACCCACTCCCAACCGTCCTTGGTAGCGCCTTCCAACCCCATCTTGGCCATCCTCAATGCCTACACGGCGGCCAAGACCCAGGCTGAGATAGATGGGGCCATGCGCCGCGCCAGGGTCGCGGTCCAGTCCTCACATTTGACCTCCTCTGAACGCTCGATCCTCCAGTCCCTCTTTGCTCGGGAGAAGGAAAGTCATACGGCCAACAAGGGCGCCAGCCAAGCGGATGTTGCCCCTGGTACTGCTACTGCTTCTGCTACTGCTGCCGCTACTGTTGGCCCTACCGCGCCTAGGAGCACCTCGGGCACTGACTTTGGTCCAGCCAAGGGGACTGGCTCCTCCGTGGCCAACACGGCCCCTGCTGCCGTGCGTCGGTCCGCGCTGCCGTCGCATGCCCATCGGATGTCGTTGGTGGGTACTGCCTCTACCACGTCTGCGGTGGCGGCAGCAGCGGCGCGGGAAGGGCATGCGCCCTTGGGCCAAGCAGCGCCTGGTTTGACCTTGCGTGGCAGCAGTCGGGCCGGTGCAAGCAGTACGTTGGCAGCGCCCTCTTTGGCGCAGTGGACCGACGAGCAGGCAGGGGACGAGGAGATGGCCGGGTTTGCGCGTCGGGCCGAAGCCAAGAAACGAAAGCCGGAGCGTCACAGCAAGAGATTGATGCGTTACTTTCGGCGCCACCAGCGGGTGTACCTTCGCGTGCCTTGTCGCGACGCCAAGCTGAGGTCATGTACGGTCCGCACTTGAACGAGTTTGAGGTACGAGAGATGTACGACTACGATACGTTTTACTACTGTGGGCAGAATGCAAGCAACAAGTACCTGCCCTCGCTGGACCAGCCCCAGTTGAACTATGGCTACGATGATGATCGTGGGGACTATCGAGCGGTGTCGCACGACCACCTGGCATATCGGTACGAGGTGATTGATTTGCTGGGTCGTGGTTCGTTTGGGCAAGTGCTGCGGTGCAAGGACCACAAGACGGGCGCATGGGTGGCAATCAAGTTGATCCGCAACAAGAAACGGTTCCACCACCAAGCGCTGGTCGAAGTCGATATTCTTCGTCAACTTACCCAGTGGGACCCTGACGAGACCCACAACGTGATCAAGATGACCGAGTCGTTCTACTTTCGGGACCACCTGTGTATTTCGACCGAGCTGCTCAACATCAACCTCTACGAGTTGATCAAGGCCAACGGGTTTGTCGGGCTGAGTCTCCGTCTGGTTCGGCGGATCACAACGCAGGCACTGGCCTCGCTTGTATTGTTGCGCAAACACCGCGTGGTTCACTGTGACCTCAAACCTGAAAACATCCTTCTCTGTCACCCGGCCAATCGGCCATCAAAGTCATCGACTTTGGCTCCTCGTGTCTCGAGACGGAGCGAGTGTACACGTACATCCAATCCCGCTTCTACCGTTCGCCCGAAGTCATCTTGGGTCTCAACTACCACACTGCGATTGATATGTGGAGTTTGGGATGCATCGTTGCGGAGCTGTACACTGGTTGTCCGCTGTTCCCAGGGGAGAACGAGCAGGAACAGCAGGCAGCTGGCATGCATAATGGAGGTGTTTGGGTTGCCGGACAAGTACCTCCTTGACCGTTCCTCGCGCAAAAAGTTCTTCTTTGACCAAACGGGCCAACCACGGCCGTCAAAAGCGGTCGCAACCGCCGCCGCCGACCCGGGAGCAAAACCTTGGCTCAAGTCTTACGCAGCACCAAAGATCCCCAGAGTTCGCGTATTGGACTGGGCACTCACCCTCACACACAAGCCCAGCCGTATCCGCCCAGCGCTGCCGCGGCTCAAGCGCAAGAAGACCTGTTTATCGACTTTGTAACGCACTGCTTGCTCTGGGACCCGGACCGACGGATGAAACCCGAGCAGGCGCTGCGGCATCCTTGGATCTTGGCTGGTCGACGTCAAAACCTCGTGACAGCTACGACAATTGCATCTTCAGCCACCACGACGCCTCAAGTACCACAACCTCCTCCTCTTCCACCACCACCACCTCGCCCACCGTCTCGTCCACCCCCCCTCGCTCGCGCGGCGCGTGACGGCTGGCCGGACAGGGCTCGCGTAGCCTCCATTTAATCCTCTGCTTCTTCCCCCCACTTGCATTGCTCTGGCCTCGTTCCCGTCCGAGGCCAGGAGCGGTTTGTGAACGTTGAACGTTGAACGTTGACGTTGACGTTGAACCAGCATTGATCCCCTCGTTCCCCCCCCCCCCGCTGGTATGTTTGGTTCGGTAGCCGTGTTGGCCCCCAGACGCTCGTGCTACCCCTTTCTTGTTCTCTTGTTCTCATGTTCTCTTGCTTTCGCTTTCTCCTCTCTTGCTCCCTCGCTTTCTCGCTTTCTCACTTTCTCACTTCTTCCCCCGACCAGAGTTGCCTATTCCTATCCCCCCACGGGGTCCATTCGTGTTTCCGACGACGAACGCTAAGCATGCTGCTGGATCGCATCCATCTGCGCTCGTGTGTGCTCCCTGGAAGCGACGGGAGGGGAGGGGCAGGGCGGACGTAGACAGATAGAGGTGGTGAGGGTGGACAAAGGGTTCCTGGGTCCCACACGCGCGGAGGAAACGTACCGTATAAGCGTAACGTGTGAAATGTAACCCCCCCCTCCTCAGGCCTCATCCCCTGCCTGAGGCTGCTACTGCGCCGAAGCGGGAAGGAAGCGACTGAGGCGGAGCAGCGGCGCCGACGACGGCGCCGCAGACAGAGGGCGATGAAAGTTTACCGCGGCTTCTCCGCTGCCGGCACGGCGGCTGCGTGGATGCACGAGATTTCAGATGGCCGGGCTGGATGTGGCGTGCTGTGGCGTAGTGCGGGGGGGGGGGGGGGTCACTGATGCATGGGACGGGTGATGTGCTGGAGACTGCACACGCAGTGGCTGGTGGGGCGCCAGGACCTGCACCCTGCACCCTGCACCCGCTGCAGGCTGCTGCAGGCGGAAGCGCAGCGGCGCCGCGCACTCAACCGACGGCGCCGCGCCCGGGCCGGGGCAACCGCATCACGCATCAGCAGCCCGCCGCGGCCTACCTTGTGCCCGGGGCTTGTGGGATGCGTGACAAGTGATATTGACAATAATTGACAGGCCATATCTATTTCAGCCGCTGCTTTCCCTGTTGCCCCGACGTGGCCATCGTTCAATAGCGGTCGGCCGACATTCGGCAACCTGCACCCTGCCTTCCTCCCGCTCGTCGTCCTCTTCCCCTCGATGGTTGACGTTGATGGTTGACGAGTAAGGATTGCCCTCCATCATCCATTATTGCCTCCGTACCCTTCTGGGCCCCACCCACCCTTGGATCGAAAAGAAAGAACGAGAGCAGTGAGATCTGAGTGCGCCCTAGCCGCGCCCGGGCTTTATCTACGGCTCTGTTCGGGTTTCAACACGTTCAACGCTCAACGTCCGCATCAACCGATGGCCCAGCATCTGCTAGCGTGAGGCGGGGCTCAGCGTCCAATAGTCAAAACCAAAGCTCAAGCACATAGACAACAGGACTTCAGAGGGTATGATCGATGATCCGTCTAGTCTGCGGAAATAGGTCAACGCTCTCTCCTCCATGTGGAAGAATTGTGGCGGCGGTGCCGTTTCCCCTGGGGGCGTTGGATGGGATGGGGTGGGATATGGGATGTGTTATTGGACCGTGTGAACTGGAAACGGTCCAGGAACGCTGATGAAAACGTCCCTGTCATCACATTGAGTATAGCTCTCTTGGTAGTCCATCCAATAGGACGAATAGTCCGTCGGTGTTTGCTCCTGTTCATACCCGCTTTTGATCCTACGAAGGGCGCCCAGGCGCAGGGCGCGTGAGGGGTTTGATCCACACTCTCTTTATCTTATCGTGGTGAATCAATGATCGGGCCCTGCCGGCCTGAGCCTCACGCCTCACATGCACATGTCACACGCTGCATACGTGTGGGGTGGAGAGCGGGCTGGGCAGTGCGGCCATCGCCTTGG
The DNA here is from genome assembly GCA_003971905.1 of Moniliella sp. 'wahieum'. NCBI lineage: Eukaryota > Fungi > Basidiomycota > Moniliellomycetes > Moniliellales > Moniliellaceae > Moniliella > Moniliella sp. 'wahieum'. The sequence goes on along the minus strand of RSEE01000103.1, from coordinate 112,412 downwards.
GCGTATGCCAGGCGCCGGGCTATGAGGTTAGCGCTTTGAACACCTTTCCACCTCCTCTGCCCAAAGAGATAGGGCCCCCAGGCAGCAGAGAGCACATGGATGTCGTCAGGCACCGATGATCACAGGATTCAATATTCACGCGTATAAAACTCTGGCCCCTTCCGCTGTTTTAAACCGATCCACAGCGTTGCAAACTTACCCAGCCCTCCCCTTCCCACCCCCCGTTGCCAGCAGCTGTTTCTTCTTCCTGCTTCTCTCTTACCACTCTGTGCGGGCCGTTATTCTCTTTCGCTCTTCGCCTGCTACGCCACTTGCTTCCCTCACACCACCACCCCCTCCACTCTCATCACCATGTCGGCCACCCTTGCGGGCCTCTCGTTGCAAGATCCGGGCCACAGCTTGGCCGAATACACGCACGCGCTCGACGAAAAAGCAGTGGGATCGGACGAAGCTGTGGTTCCTGCGTTTAACCGGCGCCTTCGCACGACCGCATTGCCCGTGGTCTCGAGTACCATGGCTTTCATGGCGCATCAATTGAGGAGTACCATTACTGGGCGCGTGTTCAGCGCGGAGGAGGAGGAGGAGGAGGAGTACCGCCAAGGCATTCGTGGTACCAACCCGGCAGGCGACCTCATTCGCTCCTTTACCAAAAAGCAAGCCAAGCCCGCGCGTGCGTCAGCCGCGCTGGATGAACCCCCTAGCGAGAAAGAGGTGGGCAAACCTGATGTCACACTCACTACCGACCTCACTGCTTCCTCGCCCCAGTACGAGGGTTTGGAGCCTGAGGTTGTTCAAGAGCTTGACCTCACCGCGCTCTTCGGCTCACTGGCATTAGTAGTGTTTTCGCCCTGATTGTCACTGATATTTTTGGCCCCATCTCCTCCCCCTACGCCCAATCCCAGGTCGGCCTTGTTCCAGGAACAATTCTCTATGTGGTGGTAAGTCTGCTGTGCACATGGGTATACGTCTGGGCTGGTAGCAGCCCTATCTGGCTACTACTACTACGCTTCCTCTCAACAGCCTCTAGCGCATCAAAGGGGGACTAATACTGACATCAAACTGTACTTTGTTTGGCAGATGGGCGTACTGGCAGCACTGTGTGGCTGGCTGCTGCAAGTCTGCTTCTGTGCACGACTCTTCCCGTTTCCCCATCCGGTCGTATTCGGACTTGGGCGAACGCCTGATCGGTCCTTGGTTCCGCCACCTGGTCAGCATTCTCAAGCTATCCAACTTGTGTTCATGGTGGCCACCATCATTCTTGGCTCGGGCATGGGCCTTGAACAGGTACGCTCCTCTTTTTCGTTTTGGACCAAAGGGGGATGGGAGTACTAATCTTTGGCTTTTTCATTCTCATTCTCATTTGCCCAGCTCATCACCAACGTGCCTGGTCACACACTATGCTTTACTGTGAGCGTCCTGGTATGGGCCTTGCTCGGTATGTAGTCAACCGTTCGTCTTGCCTGCCACTCATTTGCCTTGGACGCTGTACTGACCTTGGCACCTTGATTGCAGAGATCCGAACGCTGCGCGGCATGGCCATGGTGTCCAACGTTGCGTTGTCGTTAACCTGATCATTGTGTTTGTTACGATGGGTGTGATTCGCAACGAGGGGATCGACTGGGTTGCTGTGATGAACAACGGTCTCTCCTCCGACTCGGCGCCCAAACCGATCGTTGTCTCGGCCTTTGTTCATGGCTCCCTGCCAAGCAAGATTAATGGTATCAACAATATGGTCTTTGCTGTGAGTACTGAACGCTGAACCCCCTCCCTATGAAGCACAAGTGCCCCCTCCCCTTCCATCCTACCCTTCTCTTTATTTCTCTTCTCTCTTCTCTTGCGTTTCTCTCTTTGCGTTTCTTCCTCATCTCTCAGGCCCCGCAAATCCGCTAACCCATCTATGTTTGTGTGTCAGTACGCTGGCGCCATGGTCTTCATTGAGATGATGGCAGAAATGCGCCGGCCGCGAGACTTTTACAAGGGCTGCTTTATGGCCCAGGTTTTGATTTTGGTGGTGTACCTGTTCTACTCGATCTACTTTTACTGCTACTCGGGCCAATGGACCTTGGCACTATCCTTCCAGGGTATGGCCGCCGGCCGAGCTCGTGACCTGTGCAACGTCCTCAACATTCTCACCTCGGTCGCTGCTACTGCCATCTATGCGGCAGTTGGCATCAAAACGTCTTACATTGGTTTGGTCGAGGAACTGTTCCATGGACCCAAGCTAACCACTCGAGTTGGTACGTCATCATTTCCTTGCCTCACTGACACAACGTGCTTCTCATGCTGACTCCCCATACCCTTGTGCGTATCTTTTGGTGCCAGGCTGGTGGCTCTGGATCCCGTGGTCGTCGTTTTACTGGATCTTGAGCTACGTGATTGCTTCGGCCATTCCTCAGATTCAGACAGTGGCTGGACTGATCAGTGCGATTGCCATTGTCAACTTCAGCTACTCGTTCCCCTTTACGTTTGCCCTGGCGTGGTGGATGCACTACGATGCCATGAGTGGCGATGGGAGTACACGCCGTACGGTGGCGCGCAGCGGGTGGACAGTTGGCGCAACTGGTCGCGCTGGCACCGCGCGTTTTTCGGGGGCCAGTGCAAGTTTGCTGGTATGACCTTACCTTCCGTCTTGCCCAAGGCGGCGCTGCTGCGTTGGCCATGGCTTCGTACGCCATGTCAGGCTTGGGCATATACGGCTCGGGGGAAGCGATCAACGATACGTTCCAGCAAGGCGGCGCGACTGGTACCTCGTTCGGCTGTGCCTCGCCCGTCTAGGGCGAAAGGAGGGACGCCGTCACTCCTATATTATCGTTGCGCTTGCGCTTGCGACCGCCCTCCTGCCCCATCACCTGGCTGTATTTCATCTGTCCATACTTCCCCTTCTTAATGTCTGCCCTCACGGAACTATTACCACGTCTCTCCATCTTGCACATTCCGTGCCGAGCGTACACATAGACAAGTCACACCAAACCGGTGGGAAACGAAAGGCTATGATATGAAACAACGGGCTATGGCAAGCAAACATCGAACAAAGGTAACGTGCGAACCGGTAAGCCTAAGCGGGCTCTAGGATGCATTTTGCCAGCATTGCAACACCGTACGGGGACGAGTGCAGAAGCATATCGAGTTGGAGCAGGGGTTGGGGAAGAAGAAAACGAAGAAAGGTTTAGTCGAACAGACCAAAGCCCATGTCGTCGTCAGACTCCTCCTCCTCCTCCTCCTTCTTCTCCTCGGCAGGGGCCGCCTCGGCAGCACCGCCAGCGGCAGCCACGGGGGCAGCAGCAACGGCGAACGCCTCGGGGTTGGCAAGGTACTCCTTAGCCTGGCGGCACCCTCAAAGTCAATGTCGGTCGCCAGGGCAATGGCGATGAGGTCCTTGTAGGTGTTACAGCGAGTGGGTGACCGAGACAATGGTGGGTAGTTGATCGCCAGCGAGATGGAAGCAATCTGGCGCACACCAGCCAGGAACGAGGCAACGAGGTCCTCCTCCTTGACGTCCAGCACCGAGTTGTCAAACACGTTGCCGTTGTCGTAGATCGAGGTGACGCTCATACCGTAGGTGAAGGGGGAGATGTTGAGCATGTTGAGCAGCGTCGCCTCCGAGGTGCCGACACGGTGCCACCCTCCACCACACGGACATCCGAGACAATCTCAATGGTACCACGGGCAATCTTGGTGGGGATGTTGAGGGCCTGGAAGAACGAGGTCTTGCCGGGCTCCATACCGGTGTTGCCAGCCTTGACAATCACGTCGGCGGGGGCGTGCAGGCACCAGCACGAGGGGGCAGCGACACGGTTCTCGAGGATCAAGTCACGAACCTCCTTCAGATCGTCGTTGGTGAAGACAAAGCCAATGTTGCCACGGACAGCAGGCAGGATCTTCTCGTACTGCGGCTTCTCGCCAACGATCTGGCGGATGGCACGGCGGGCCATGGTGTTCTTGCCCATCAGGACAACAGCCTTGCCACGGAGAGCAGCACGAATCTGGTGCATCTGCTGCGAGCCGACGTTGTCGACATTGACGAAGAAGATCGAGTTGTAAGCCTCGAGCAGCTCGTTGAGCTTGGCAAACCAAGCTTCCTTCTGGCCACGAGTAGCACCCATTTTTGTGTTGGGAATAGACGAAAGGTTAAGTGTGAGGGAAAGAGCCACCGATGACTTCGGGGAATCAGGGGACCTTTACTGGGCACACAGACGTCGGGTCAGAACGATCCAGTCGGCCTGTACGGGTTAGATGTACTTACAGGCTCTTTGGACGAGGTGGGGGTGGTAAACCAAGCGGACTCCATCCCAACTAGACGAAGACAGCGTCCCTGGTGCCAGTGCGAGGCAGTGCTACCGAGGCACTAGGGCAGAGTCGCTGCAGCTGCTAACCCTACTCATAATGACAGGGTTATTGCCGCAGTGGTGCGGAATGGGGGCAGTGTTCGCTCTTTTGCTATTTTCCTCCGCCTTTTCATCGGTTTCGTTTTAATGCGCCCTCCGGCTGGCTGTCCTTCCTGGTTCTCCGCCACCTTAGGTTCGCAAGAAGGTAGTGTGCGTACACCGTACCCTTGGCTTGGTCCTTGCTTTCACTACCGCGTGCTAACCTTCCCCTCCTGTCGTACAGCAAGATGCAGATCTTCGTCAAGACCCTGACGGGCAAGACGATCACCCTCGAGGTGGAGTCTGGCGACACCATCGACAATGTCAAGGCCAAGATCCAGGACAAGGAGGGCATCCCTCCTGACCAGCAGCGCCTCATCTTTGCAGGCAAGCAGCTCGAGGATGGCCGCACTCTTTCGGACTACAACATCCAGAAGGAGTCGACCCTCCACCTCGTGTTTCGTCTGCGTGGTGGCGCCAAGAAGCGCGCAAAAAGAAGTGTACACACCCCCAGAAGATCAAGCACAAGCACAAGAAGGTCAAGATGTCGACCCTCAAGTACTACAAGGTCGACTCGGAGGGCAAGATCCAGCGTCTTCGTCGCGAGTGCCCCAGCCCCACGTGCGGCCCTGGTATCTTCATGTCGTACCACAAGCAGGCCCGGGCGTGCGCCAGTACTGCGGCAAGTGCCACCTCACCTTCCTCCTTGACCAGGAGTAAAAAATTCGAGCTCTGTGCTTGACCACGTATGCATTCTATGCCTTCGTACATTTTCCTTGGGGCGATGATAGTGCCAGCGTGCACGCCGGCAGCCATAAGTTCGAGAAGCCAGGAAGCGCCCTTGCTACAGGTCTTTGAGGAGGCAGTAGGACCAGGGGTGAGATCGTGAGATGTAATCCATGGTGTTACGTCAGCGAGGCCCGCCAGGGTATTTCAAACGGTTGTGATTGACTCGCACCATCCGGCAAGCCAGCAACGGCTCCCAGCCACTGCGAACCATCACCCAACGTGCCCCTATCCGTCTGGTGTCGTACACTCCTGCCTTAGCCTGTGCCTTGTTGTCTCCTGCGCGCAAGTCAAAGTGGGTGGGTGTCTCTGATCCCACTGCGGATCAGCACGGTAGGTGGAACGGGAGCAAAATAGGTCGTGTGCACAGGCAGCGGGGGGCTTTCGGATGACTTTCGTTGATGATGAAAACACCCATCTCCTCCCGATTTCACTCTCGTAAGGAGCTCTAGGAAGGGGCAGAAACAGCCGAATGGGGCACCTCAAGCTCTCTATCGGCGCTCAGATCTCACTTCGGGGGAACGGGTGAGCATACCAAATTGTTGATGGTGTGGCTTGACTTGGTAGGGCGCTTCAGTTGCTTTTAGATGTCGATGATGGGATCAGTGGACTTCGTAAGTAGTGCGGTGGCATGGGGTGTGGCCTCTTCCCCTTCCTTGCGCTATGAAATAACTAGTAGTAACCAGGGGACTCTCGGCATCCGCCCTATGCCCCTGCCCACAGCAATGTCCACTTATTGCATTCGCTACTAAGCCCATATCCCAGGGGCTTCTTGACGGTATCGCCAGGAGCTTAACATCTCAGTGAAGCGGATGGGCGCCACCGGTGTGATGTTTGAGAGGGTGGACTACCCACAAGGTCTGGTGTATTTAACAACTCTACTTGGCTGAGATGGGTAGGGATGTTGGCTCCACAGCAACGCGAGGGTTCAACGTTCAACGTTCAGAGTTTAGCGTCGTGCCAACACGTTCTTCCCATTGCCCTTTGTACCCCTCCGCACCACATCCAACCTACCCCTTTCTCCCCACCTTCTACTACGCCCTCCATGTTCACCGGACTCGTTGAGATCTCCACTCCCGTTCGCGCCGTCGAAGAAGTAGACGCCACACAAGGTGGTGGCAACGGCTTCTCCTTGACCGTTGGCGAAGCAGCTTCCATTTGGACGATTGCCATTTGGGGGACAGCATTGCGGTGGATGGTACGTTTTTTTTCTTCGGATTCGAAAGGGTTACAAACAAGTTCTGACCTGTTCTGACTCTGTTCTAACTCTGTCCTTCGCTTTTGCCTTGTTATGGCGTACCGATAGGTACCTGTCTGACCGTCACCGAGTTCTCCAAAACGGAGGATGGGGGGTGGTTCAAGGTGGGACTGGCGCCCGAGACACTACGTCGGACCAACTTGAAAGACCTCAAGGCGGGACAGAGGGTCAACTGTGAACGTGCCATGGCGGGCCACGCACGGTTTGGGGGGCACGTGGTTCAAGGCCACGTTGATACGGTGGGCCAATTGTTGGGCACAGTCAGACGGGCAATGCAGTCACGCTCACGGTCCGGCTTGCTACCGACCCAGAGCTTCCTCGACCAGCCACCTTGGCTCCGTACCTGATCCCCAAAGGGTACATTAGCGTCAACGGCGTCAGTCTCACTTTGATCCATGGTCTCCTCCTGGCGGAGGGGCGTTGACCGCAGAGCAAGCACAGCTGTCCCCTGAAGAGTACGAGGCGAATCAAGTGACTTTCCCTCTCTCACCGTCGAAGCGGACACGGTGGAGTTTAGTGTGATGCTCATTGCACATTCGCAGTCGGTCATTGATATGGCCGTGTTTGCCCTTGGCAAGTTGGTCAACGTGGAGTTTGACATGGCGGGCAAGTTTGTGGTACGCTCGGTTCAGGGTGCCCTGGCAACCAGTGGGAACGCCCTCAAGATGGGGAAGAGACGACGACGGCAATGGAACGTCTGGTCGAGAGGGTGGTGCGCCACGTCTTGGCGGAGAAAAAGGAGGACCCAGCCAGCGCGCCCAATGAGGAGAAACCAACGGATGAGGAGGAGGCCGAGCCGCAGGCATAGCTGACCGAGCAAACACAAGTTCTAGGATATCAGCTTGCGGGACAGTTATTGAATCTATAACGCAACTGTGCATTTGCAAACCTGTGAGAGGTACTATAGCGATGAGGACAGGAAACCCGTTTCGCATACTACTTTTAATTGACAGGCTCGCTCATCTGTGGCGGTAGTTTCTGTTTGTTTTCCTGTTGCTCGCTTTCACTGGTAGATTAGGAGAGGAATAGTGGGCATGTCCAGTAGACAACACAGTTCCTTTTCTGGCTTCCGCAATTTCTCTGCGGATCGGATGTAGCACGACCATGGATTTGGGTAAACACGCGGATGTTGCGCATATGTGAGCCAAGAGATTAGATCTGAGTCTCAGAAGAACCATCTGTAATGAATTTTTGTCAAACGAGTTCCACCCCCGAGGCGAAGTCCATCTACTAAGTGATCCCGCGACACTATTATAATCGCCACTCTGCGAACCCTTCTCCCTGTGGCGAAAAGGAGAAAGGCACGACTGAAAAGAATCTATCATGGGGGGACCCGAGGTGGGACCCCCCCTGTAGTTTAGGGGTATAAGCCCTTGGACAGGTCAATCTCGGTGTCTCGTACGTTAAGTCCTGCTTCAGGTCCTGGTTGAACGTTGAACCGAGCGGGTGTAGAGGCGAGAGAGAGACCCCGTCTGGCTCCTGTCACATGTCATAGTTCATCTCCGTCTGGGTCCAACGTCCAACGTTCACCACTGAAGCTTGAAGCTTGGACCTTGTCTTCTGCCCCCCAACCACACGGCATAAGCATAGGCATAACACCACTTCGGTTCCCTGTTCCACGTTACGGTGCTGTGGGGAAACCCAGAGCCATATATATCGCGACTCGGTCAAGCTTTCACCACGTTCAATGTTTAACGACCAGTGCGACATTGCCAAGAAATTCAGATGAGTGTGACGCGTGATTAATGATTGTGAATGATGCAAATGCGCAGACCAACACCTGGAGATACTACCATTCCATATTCCACCGCCTGCGGAGCATCGCGGCAACACGGACAAGCTTTGTGGTGCTGCGCTGCGCTGAGGCGCTGAGGCTGCGGCAAGCAAGGGCGTGAGGTCACGCCTAATGTTAGGCCTACGATCCTAAGATCGTAAGAAGATCGATGATCGAAGAGGCCCCTGAAAGCATCAGAATACACACACCACCCAGGTGCGTAAAACGCGTAAACGCCAAGCGCCAAGCGCCAAGGAAAGCCTCGCGTAGTACGTAGTAGTTCCTTTCAATGTCAGGTTGCGCATTGTGCCTGCCCAGTACCCAGTGTCTATCGACTAGCCCCCCAATGTCCACAGTCCAACCCCGATCGCCGTCCCTTCTCTGAGACCTGAGATCTGGTCTCTCCAATCACAATGATTATATATGGCCACAGCAACTGATGATCGATGAGTACTGAGACTGATGAGTACTGCACGAACCACTGAACACTGAATGAACAGTGCCCGGTGCCATTCAGCCAGCGCTCAGCTCAGCCAACATGCAACGTTCAACGGTCCACCTTGCCCCCGTTCCGCACACGGAGTGGATGAGTTGAAGATGGAGTTCAACGTGCCGTGCAGTCCAACTTTGTATACTGATCGATCTTGAGGCCCTGAGGCCCTGACGCTGCGCACTTCGCACGTTTCCCTGCGTTCGAGCTGAGCCCTTCAGTTGAAGCTTGAAGCTTGAGGTCAAGCTTGAAGGTTAAGTTGAAGCTGGAAGCAAGGTGAAAATCCCACCTTCCCCCTCCCTCGCCACACACTTGGGCCCTCGCCGTTCCCATCGCCGTTTCTCTCCAGGCATGCCCCCTGTGTGCAGGTAAATGTGGTACCTCCCTGGGTACTAGCCAGCTCGGTCGAGGACGACTTTTTGCCTACCAAACCTGCCAAACCTGCTAAAACCCATCCGCCTGCTAAAACCCAACCACCTACCTTACTCGTCTCGCCTGCTTCGCCTGTACCACCTAGTACTCGCCCCGACCCCCGTCCCCTCCCTCGACCTCTGCTCCGGCCTGGACCTGGGACGCGGACCACTCGGCCCCCACCACGTTCTGCCTATCCCCGACCACCACCAATTCGCCCGATCTGCAACCCGACCCTCCCACCTCCCCGGCCTGCCCCATATCCCCTACCTGCCCCGCCTCCGGCGCTGTGGCCACAGGGAATTCCAAACCAGGGCGCGTACGTCTATCGCGTCTACGGGACGTGTTTAGCCAACACCACCCCACCCAGCGCGAGCGTCCAGTGCGCTGAGTGAGTACGAGTACGGTTCAGGGTTTGAAGATGTGTCAGACGACGAGGTGCATGGTTCGGACGAGGAATGGGCTGCGGCCCGCCCCGGATCCCGATCCAGAGGGGGCGGAGGCGGAGGCGGAGGAGGCGGAGGAGGAGGAGGAAGGGGGGAGGCAGTACGCCCCCCGGGGAGAGTTTGTGCCCCACCCAGTCGTTGGACCCGGACCGTCAAATTCGTGGTGAGGGACCAGAGACCGACGAATGGAAAGACGCTACGCGGATGCTATCGCCAGCAGAGCACCTTAGGTTGGGGCAAGCGATGCGCCGGAGGCTCGTGCAGAGCGGCTCCTACTGGTCCAAGCGGCACCAGCGGCGCAAGGTAAAGGTAAAGGTAAGAATACGTAAATGGGTCAAAAAGGGGAGGGGACAAGGCGGTATTACGACCGACGAAGATCCATCACAAAGCTTTTTACCTGCCAACGTGGCTATCGAGGCCGCTCAGACGTTTGGCGCACCGCCATTTACACGCAACCTTCCCCCGCGCCCCTTGGGGTACCAGCTTCCCATGACTCATATGCGTCCTATGCGTCCTATGCTTCCGCTTCCCCTCCTGCTGGCGGGCGGGTAATAGTAGGCCGCGTGCAACCGACCCAGCACCCGAACGCGCCGCTTCTCCCCGTTGGTTCACAGTACACCTCTCACCCCCCAACACCACCACCACATGCACCTGCGCATCCACCCGCCGCAGCAGACTTACCTCCGCCTACCCTCTCCGCTCTTTTTCCGTCGCGGCAGCTCAACCAAAACCGCGTCGCCGACGGAACCACCAGACTCGGGGTCGGGCTTGGCGTCGGGGCCAGGAGGTGCCTCGCACGTGGACCTTGCCGCTGGTCCTGGCGGCGTGGCGTGGGAACGAGGCTGAGCCCGGGCGACTTGGTACGCATGAGTGGGTTGGCGGTGCGTACCGTGCCGTCGATCGCGTGGCCCGAGTGGCATGGATCTCACGGATGGGACGGATGGGACGGATGGGACGGGTCGGAGGAGTGGGTGCGCTCGGAGAAGGAGATGGTGACGGTCCGAATGGCGAGTGAGGAACGGTGGAACGTGCCGTGGCGTGCGTGGATGGAGGAGGGGGGAGAGGGAAAGGACCAGTACGGTGTGGATGGCCCCGGGGTGGACGAGGAGGAGGGCGATGGTCTGGGCGGGGGGTACGGTTGTTTTGCGTGGACGAGGGGGCGGAGGCGGTGCGGGACGAAACACCACCACCACAACAACAACAACAACAACAACAAGAAAAACGAAGAAAAAGAAGAAAACGAAGAAGAAGTGGGACGAAGGTGATGTTGGGGGGTACTACGATGCACACGTAGTACGTGGGTACGCGTCGTGGACGTGGTGGCGACGATTTTTGTTGCACCATCCGTTTGCGCCCTTACTGGTGCGAAGTATCAACTTGGTCATCACATCGTCCACACTAGCCGTGGCAGTGTGCGAGCGGCGCACGCTGCATACCGAAGGGGTAGAATCGATCGTCGGTGTAAGTCCCTTATTGGGGTTGATCTTTGCCCCGCTTACGCTTGCCCATATTTTCTTCCAAGTCTGGCTCGAGTACTTTGGACGCCCAATTGGCCTGTGGAGCGTGCGGTCTAAATTGGCCGGAACGAGTATCGAGATTATCTTTGTAGGTATGTGGTCGGCAGAGATGGCTTTGGCGTGGGACAATTACTTTACTACCCCCAACCACGACTTGCCTACCCCCCGACGCGGATACATTCGTCGCCTACAATGTTTTCTCATTGGATTGTCCTGCATCAACTTGGTCGCCTACATGATCACCTTGACCGTACGTGAACGTTGAACGTTGAATGAAGTTGAACGCTGAACGTTCAGCGCTGAACGCTGAACGGACGCCTTCTCTGGAAGGCGCTGCGTTGCAGTGCTGCCTTGCTCCCTCCCGTGCTGACCTCCTGTGGTACTCCTTCTCGCCCCTCCTCCCGCCATTCAACCTATCCTTTTCTGTCCTTCTTCACAGCTCAGCCTGTTTCGCATCTTCGTGCGTGTCACGCGGTCGGGAACGTAAACTAACCGGTAACCTCTCCACCCCTGTGCCCCCCCTTGCTTGTGGAGCTGTCACATGCATCAGGCCACGAAGCCAACTCAATTTGTTGGTACCATCGCTCCGCTATCTATACAACCCCGCTTGCGAGGCGCGAGAGGCAAATGAGTATGATGAGCAGATACGAGAACAGTGGCTTATCTTGTTGCTTTTTCTTCGACACGGACGAGGGAGATGGAATGCAAAGAGGGAGGAGGAGAGGGAGAAGGGGAGGGGGGGGGAAGGGAAGAAACGGGAACCGACTAGACAAAGTACCCCTCGGGTTCCGGGACGTCCTTGGGGAACGTCCGGTGGCCCAACAAGGGGAACGGCGCAGTAGGAAAAGTAGGTGTGGCAAGCTGGATGTGGACTCGGACGCTGTGGGGGTCAAGCTTCCCGAGGTCAGGGCTGGCATACTGTCAGTCCCGATCCCAGTCCCGATCCCAGTACCAGACCCAGTCTCGGTCTCGGTCCGACCGTAGTTCCACCACGCAGGGACCTGACGGTTCTCCTTATCCCCATCGTCCAGTCCTTCGCAAGGGGCGTCGTCGGTGGCGGCAGCCTTGGCAGAGCGAGAGGGAGAAGAGCGAGAGGGGGGAGGGCGGAGGGAGCGGAGGGAAAAGGGTGCTGTGCCAGCAGGCCAGACGGGTTTGCTGCCCAGGCCCAGACCTATGCCCAGCAGGATTTCCTGTGTTTCGTCGGGGCCCGGGCCTGGGCCTAGGCCTGGCAGGCCCGAGGCACAGCGGGGGTGGAAGGTGGCTGTGGGGCCCCAGGTGCGGGAAGCGGTTTGCTCAGTGTGCTCGGCGTGGGTGGCGACAGGGATGGAGAAGCTGTAGGATGGGGATGGATTGAGTCAGCCGAGGAGGAGGGACAGGTAGGAGCCGGTTGGGGCGTACGTACGTGCGGACCATGCGGGTGGGAAGAAGCGAGGTGGGTGTCCTGGGCTGGGCTGGGCGCAGGGTGGCAGAGAGGGAAGGAGGAGGCGGGGGAGAGATGGGCGTGGGCGGTGGAGCGAAGAGGCTCTCGTGGGTGCAGGGCCATGGTGCGGATGGGCACAGATGCGGTGGAGGACAAGAGCGGGGACGGAAGATGAAGACGAGAAGAGGGAACGACGACCAAGATGAAGAGAGAATGAGGAGGGAGATGGATGCGAAGGAGGCGGAAGGGATGCGGATGCAGATGCGACGGGACGGAGAAGGGCAGGCAGGCCTTAGGGCATGGGCATGGGAGGGGGAGGGGGAGGCACAACGGACTGGTGCGGCGGGGGGGGGGGGGGGGGGGGGCGCAAAAGGGCGCAGGGGGGGCGGGGGGAGGGGAGGAGGACGGGCGGGGAGCAAGAGCTGGGCGGCGGTGGTGTGGGAGCGAAGAGAGGGAGCAAGTAACAACCACCCGGGCAGCATTCAAGCACGGAGTGCTGCCCATGCGCTTGCACATGCGCGTGTGCGTGGCCAGGCCCGTGGCGAGGCGCAAGCGCATGGGTGCTTGCTAAGCAAGAGCAGGCTAGTGCGGGTGCGCGCTAATGGGCGGGGTGGCTGGTGGCCACCGTGGGCAGCAGTAACTAGTAACTAGTAACCTGCTCCCTCGCCTGCCCATGGGCCCTGCTGACTTTCACAATGCCATCGTCCCCCGCCCACTCGTCCCGCGCCAGGCAGCGACGCATACTCGCCCCGTGGCCCGCCGGTGCGCGGGGCTTGCGCACTCGGCTCTGCATTCGGCCCGCACCAATGTTCAACTGTTCAAGCGTCCATATCAGTATCAAGCGTCACACATCATGCGTCACGATTCAACCGCAGATCCACTGCCCAGCTGCAGCCCTCGATCATCCAACGCCAGCACCCCTCACACATGCCACCGGGCCACCGCTGTCGTTTGTCACATCACACGGATGGTCGTACGTACGATAGCACTCGGTAACACCCACACCCCACCCCCAAGTCCAGGCGAGTGCCCGGTCGAATTCACCTTGGTACGGCATAGTCGGTGGCATCGTGTTGGCGTGTCTTGGCCTGTCTTCTTGCCAGCCGATTCCTGAGCCCTCGTGGCCCCACACACCCTCTCATTAATCATAGGCCCACACACCCTCTCGTTAGGGCCGGATCTGGAAAGAGAGAGCCTCTCTGATGTGCATTCCATATTGACAGAGCTTGGCTGGGACAGGGGGAACGCTACGTCTAAACCGAACCGTTCATCTTGCGGGGGTTGTTTGGAAGCCCACTAAGGTCAAGGAACCAGGGGGATTGCCAGATATCAGGACCCTCCGGCTCTCGCCATCCGGTCCGTACCCTAGGAAGCGCGTGTGGACACGGAGGAACGTGGTTGACATCCGAGCGAGGAACCATTTCCACTGAGACTTAGTAGCCAACTCCTTCCAATGCGCAAAACAACTTGCCCGCCGTCTTGGTGCCATAGTATCCTCGCGTCGTCAAAACCAGGGGGAAAAACGGTTCTTGAGTGCGTCCCTGGTACTTGGCGTTCTTGTCGCATTCTGCTTGTTCAAGCAGCCGAAGCAGTTCCTTCTCCCGGCGTTCCAAAGGCGACGCAGTGCTCTCATGCACCCCGCCGGTACGCGCTCTGCGGCCTCCTGCGATCCCGTGTCGCCCTCCCCAGTGCTCCGGGCCCCATCACGCGGTAATCGGTGCGCTGTGCCTTCCGTCCGCGCCTCGTCCCATCCTCTTCCTCCACCATAGGTTCGTTGTGGACGTGGGTGTCGGGGATGGAGCGTAGGAGCTGGAGAATGGGCTCCCGCACTGCCTCATGCAACGCACCAAACTTGGCCTGGTGCGGGTGCAGGACTGATGTTCCAGCGAGGACATGACGCCGCACTTGCACATGCTGCGCGTGGTGGCGGCACAGCGTGCGGAGCTGGAGACCAACCTGGACCTGCTGGTCAGAGAGCTTGAGGTACGGGACGGATGGAATGGCGGAGAGCCAGTTGTGGCTCAGGGGTTGTGTCTCAACCACATGGCGACCATCGGCAGCGTCCAGCTTCTGGAGCAGCTCCTGTCGACTTTGCTCCCACATCTCGCGGCAGCGCTGGCGTTGCTTCGTAAATGCGTTGGCCCTTGCCGTTTGCGGTCCCGAACGGTCAACATAAGTGGTAATAAGATAGTCGTTGACCTCGTTGGCCGCGGCACGGGCTATATTTGCTTTTTTTGTGGGTGAGTTGAGAAAATGTGCTTATACCTTTTGCACACATCGTGGGACAGCTATACTCTCCACTAGAAACACTGGCACCTTTACCCTTCTTGAAACTACTCCAAACATTCCTTGGGCCCCTTTGGAGCGCAAACTGGACATGGCGTCCCACGTACATACAGGCTCTTGCCCACTCGCAGATCTCGCACGTCTTGCACGAAAGTATATGGTGCACCAATAACTGAGTACTGAGTGTGCAAAAGAACACATCGCGGGCGTTCTGTTCCGTTTTCCAGGGTTCCCCTTTTTGTCCCTTTTTTCCGTTTTTGAACTATCCCCACACCCCCAGACGGATCTTCTTTCCCCGTCCGACTCTCTTCTTCCCCGCCACTCTCTCCCCCTCTTCTTGCACACCGTTTTACGTTCTCAAAACGTTCAACAGGTTCAACGTTTAACGCCAGATCTGAGATCAGATCTTAGATGCTGCCATAGTTTCGCTCCCATTTCCAATTTCTTCGTCTCGAGCGTCTCGCTTCTTCCCTGTTTCTTCCACTTTACACCATGTCCTCTGCTCTTACTTCTTCCCGACGAACGATTGCTACGCCCCTTGGCCTACTCCCGAATCTGATCTCCTTTGCCTTAGCCCTGACTGTGACAGCTTCTAGTGGCCGTTTTCCCGACCTGCCACTTGTTCGTAGCGTGCCAGCAGTTGCCAGTGGTTCAGCTTAGTCCTTAGGGCGCTTAGCGCTTAGGGAAGCCCGTTCAGTACTCAGTGCTTCACACCGTGGCAAACTCGACTGGGACTAAGAGAGGCTGCGATGCGAGGATGCTGAGAAACGGGATGAATATACCGATGAATGGAAACGTTAACCGTTAACAAACGTTTTATAATGTTGGCTACTTTGCTACCAGATTAGTAGGACCACATCCACCGCTCTGTTTTGGCTGGAAGGTACCACCAGCAACCAACCTTTGGCGTTTGGCATGGAACCATTAATCCAACGGCACCAAATTAAATGCCGCACGCGGCCCAATGGATCGAGCGTGTGAGAACAAGCCTTCTCTTAGAAGGCCAACAAAGGAAAAGACGTGGATGAGGGTTTAGACGTTTAGACGTTTAGGACGGCGAGCGGTGACCAGTGACCCGTGATGAACGGTGACGACCCTGATGATCGATGATACAGAAGAGAAGATACCGATGGACCCGCACCATTCCGAACCACCTCTCAACGCATTTGGCCGTCGTCGTTTTGGACTGGGAGTGTATTCATCATGCGGCGGGTACTCAGACTGAGCACTGAGGTGTAGTGAGTACGGTGAGTACTCAACTCAGACTGAGTGGTAGTCGAGGGGAAAATGGGGACGTGGGAGCAGGGCGACAAGAAGAAGGTGCTGCTGGGTTGGCTGGTGGGCGCTGGGTCCAATTCGCATCCGCATGCCGAACATCCACCGACTCCGCTGCTGTCACATGCACATGTGATGTGGTGTGTGATGCTATCAGATCACAGTGACTGGTGGGACACGATGCACGATGCATGATACACGATGCGTGATGCACAATGCCATCCTTCTAGTCCAAAGGTGAAAACATTTCAACGCGCTACACTCTGTTACCTAGCGATCCTCCTACAGATAGAAAACTTTGAAACGGACGCGACGCGTCGGTGGAGCTTGGAGCTTGCGGTGTGAAATTGCCGGCGGCCATGCGCATTGGGCGGCACGCGTTGGCCGCCTCGCGCCTTGCCAGCTCAACCAACCCACCATGTCCACACGCGCCAGTCCTCGTCGCGGGCGAGGACGAGGAGAGGAAGAGGAAGGAAGGAGGAAGCGGGGGCAGAGCAAGTGCAGAAGCTCGACTCTGCTGTGCCCTACGAAGATCGCCGCCACCCTCCTCCTCCCGTGCCCATCTCGGCGCCCGTCCAGCCCGAGACCGAGCAGCCTCAGCCGCAGTCGGAGCTCCCGTCGAGCCTTCGGACGCAGCCAAGGAGCGCGCCGAGCGACAAGCTCAACGCCATCTCTTGCGCACTGTCCAGGCCGACCCGACTCCTGCGGACCAAAGGCAGAATCGTGGTACTCGATTCGCCGTATGTCTTTTCCAGAAATTGGGTCGGGCGTGCACTCGTGCGCTCGTGCGTTCGTATGTGGAGCGATACTGACCCAACCCTGGGGGTGCCGGGAACTAGGACTCTTTTTCAATCGCACAATGCACGTGTATAGTGTCGCTCCGCTCCACCCGCCTCCCGCTCAGGGGGGGGACGAGACGTTGGGTGGCCATGCGTTTGCCACCCTCGCAACCGAAGTGGAGCAGTACCTCACCTCCGCCTGGCCGATGCGGATGGGCTGAGAACAAGTGGGAGCAGTGGGGGACACGGAGGGCGAACGTGAAGGCGAAGGCGAAGGCGAACGTGACCGTGAACGCGCACCTTCTCCTAGGGCCTCGCCTCAGCGCAGCAGCAAAAACGCCGCATGGTGCCACCGAATCCCAATGCGGTCGTTTCCTCTGTCAGAATGGCTTGGGTAGGCGCTCTGGGGCTCAGTACCCCTGGTTCTGCTCCCGTCTCAAGCGTGGGCAATGGAGATTGAACTGACTCCGCCCGTTGAAGGCGGTATTCCGTTATTGTGTCACTTGATTTTCCTCCCGTCGTCACAGGGTTCCGAGCGGGCGCACGTCGGTTCCCGCACCTTCTTTACCCTGTACTCTTGACGAGCTCTCCTGCCGCCGCTGGGGCGGTGGGCAAGGCAACTGTGGACCAAACGATCGCCTGGTTGGCCGCCAAGTTTGATACTGCCGTTTCCCCCTCCGCCGGTGGCGGCTATCTTCGTCTGTTGACTTGTTGGCTCAATTAACCGAACGCGCCGTCTCACTAACAAGAACTGAATCCCACACCCTCTCCTCTCACCTCGACACGCTCTTCCCCTCGACCCAGGACCCTGAGCCTCACGTACGCTCTCCCTTCCTCTACGCCTCCCCTAGCCCCCCTTCCAGCATCAGCCTGATTGTGCCCTGGGTGGTGGCGGACGCGCTGCTTCCGCCGCCCAATGGGATAGAGGTAGGGGTAGAGGAGAGGTAGCGTTTCTACCTGCGATTGAAGCGTACATACGATACCATGCCTCTCTTCCACTTGGTGTCGGGTGCAAGTTGACCTCGATGGGTGTGGGCGGGTGCACCTGGCGTTGGCTCCGCGCAGTGTGCGGATTAAATTGGTGGATTTACCTTCGCTCTGGTGGTCGAGGCGCTGGGCTCAGTCGTACCGGACATGACGTGGTTCACTGAGTTTGCTGCGCACGCAAGGGCTGACGTGTGGCGCGTGTGCTCGAGCCGCTACGCATGGCACTCGAGACGCAGACCAAGCTCTAACCTGATCGATCAGGCCTGATCTATGAGCATTGGAATCTATCCATGTCCCGGGGTCTAGTAGAAGACAGAGACCAAGACCAGAGACCCGGGCCAGAGACCCGAGGCCAGAGCCAGAGACAGAGACAGAAGTACAAGGGACACGAGATACGACACGAGACTGACAACCACCCACCATGCTATTGCTAGCCTGGATCTACGCCAGTGCCGACTGGGAGAGGTGGGAAGGGGGGTCGGGGGGGGCATGCTGCAACGCCGCAGGTTCAGTTTGGCGAGCAAACTCAAACTTGCCCACCAATTCGTTGAGTTCGGCCCAACCTTGGGTGAGCTGAGCCAGCTGGGTGGCTAGTAGCACATCCGCCTCTTCCGCTTGCAACTCGGATTGCAACGCTGCTGGTGCGAGCCAGTCTTGGGGCTGGTCTGGGGCCGCCTCCGCGCCGAGGGGGAGGGCGAACGCATCTCCTCGTCCGGAACAGGATCCGGGAGCGCGGCGGCAACAGTGGCGAGGGAACGAAGGAGGTGGTGGGGTAGGTCGGGGTACACTTGTGCCAGGGGCTGCGGTGCGTCCGAGGTGCTGGCGCCAGGGAGGGAGAGGCTGAGGCTGAGGGACAGGAGAGAGCAAGACGCGCAACGTACCCCGCCAAGGCCTCGACGCGTTGTCCCAGTTGGTCCAGAGCCGTGTGAGAGGCATCCAACCGGGCCAGGAGGTGGTCATCCGGTGCGTCAGATTCGATCTGGGGCAACTCACCGGGAACTGTGGGTGGCGGTGGGGGCCGAGCGTGGGCCGCTCCATCAACTGCAATTCGTTCGGCGCCAGCAGCTACAATCGCCACGTTCTCCTTGGGTAAGCGCACAAGCGAAGGCAGCGCATACACGTCCAATGGCAAGTCTTGGCTCCCACTGGGCTCGACACCAAAACGGACCAAGATACCTTCCTCCCCACCGACCAGGAGCGCTTGCTCTTCCGCGCTTGGGCTTGTGCTTGTGCTTGTGCTTGTGCTTGCCGGGCGTGCTGGTGCTTCCCACCGAGGCATACCAGCCCACCTGCTTCAGGGCTGGGTAGACAGCTTGGGCCTGAGTCAGGCGGTCGGTGAGCAGACCGACGGGCAGTTGGCCTTGGACAGGGCCAGTTCCAGAGCCATGTGCACCTCGATGTGCACGTCGCTCGGGGTGGTGCCCAAGAGGGCGCCGACGACTGGCGGGGCGGGCTGGGGCACTCTGGGCAGCGGCAGCGACGCGGGTGGCGTGCTCGCCGATCTGGAGCACGGGCAGCGCATGGAGCAGGACCTGTGGCGCAGCCATGGCGGGGAAAAGTGGTGGTTGGTGGTGGTGGTGGTGGCACCGGCTGTTCCCATCGGCCAGGGTGGCTGGTGCGTCCAGGGGGTCCTAGGCCACAGGTGAGGCATCATGCATCATGCATCCCAGCGCAGCAGGCGGAACGGGGCGGAATGGGGCGGGGCGAGGCGCAGAGACGCCCAAGCTTCGCCTCCGCCCGGCGCCTCCTAGCTGGTCCGCATCCCCACCGCCTTTGATGGCCGAGCGCTCCGAGCTTCTCAGCGGCAGCACCGACAGCCACCCCCCCCCGCCACCGCGAATGCCCCCCGCCCCCGCCCCCGCGAACGCCCCCGCGACCGCCCCCGCCCCGCGGCCAAGCCACGCCTCTTCAGCTCCGCCAGCATCACGCGCCAGTTCCGCCAAAAGGCCGCCTCAGCCGACCATGCCTCGCCCCCGCTCGCCCCCCCGTGCCCTCGCCTCCGCTCGCACGCAGCCCGCCCGCCGCGCCCTCCGCCCTGCACCCGCCGGCACGCCTTGGCACCACCACCACCCGCCCGCGCCTCGCCACCTCCACCAAGCCCGTCCCGCGCTGGGCGCTGCGTCGCCCCGTGGCCTGTCGGGCCAGGCGTCTCCCTCGCTTGGCTCGGCCGCTGCGTCCTCAGGTCCGGCAAGCCGGCGCCCTGGACCAAGTCAGCTGCTACCACCGCTTCTTCTACTGATGCTTCAGCTGGCAACGGTCCTACTCGCCTCGCCCCGGGGCCTCTGCCGCGCTCCGCACCCGCCTTTGCCCCCTCGGCTTTCCCCACCGCCGCGGAAGCGCGGGCAAGTGCAGGCTCAGGCTCAAGCCCAAGCCCAAGCTCAGGTCCAGCCTCATCCCCATACCCATCCCTCCCACCCTCATGGGCAGAACAAGTCTCCCTCACGCAGCCAGAGCGCATTAGGCTCCCATCCCGTCCGCCATCTTGCGCCTGAACCCTTAGGCCCCGCCTGGGACGAGCTGGACGACGATGACATACTAGGCGAGATGCAATTTACGGATGGCATCACATACACAATGTACCATCCTCAACCTCCTCCTCCTCCTCCTCCCCTCTTCCCCCTCTGCCTCACACTCAGCCCCCGCCGCCGACGCATACTGCTCACCCTCATCCTCACCCCCACCATCCCGACCTCAAGCACCGTCCCAACCTCCGTGTGGGCCAGAAAAGCGTGACGGACTTTGACGATGAGCCTCTGCCTCGGTTCCCGGGCCAGAGCCACACTCCGATGGACCACCACCACCACCACCCTCCCCCCCTGGATCCTGTGGTCCAGGAAAAGATCCAGACGGCTGTGAGGGGTTGGGGACCGTTGGCCCAACGGCACGCATCACTCGCCAAACCACAAGGACCAGTCGAACACAAGGTGGGCAAACCTGCGCCCAATGGAGATGCCAAACCTGCCCCGGCTCCAGTTCCGGTTCCGGCTCCGGTTCCGGTTTCCGCCCCGGCCCTGCCCCTAGCTCCCGTCGCAAAGGAAGCGCCAACCCCGGCGACTGTAACAGCAACTGCAACTGCAACTGCACCTTCGTCTCTCCCTGCACCTTCCACGCGCATCCAGCCCCCCGTGGAAGCTAGGCCGCCGCCCTGGGGCGCGTCAAACGCAGTCTCCAAGGGCGGCAAGATGTCCCTCTCTTACGCCCTCTCCGCACGGCAGGCACTCTGCCTCTGCCTCTGCCTCTACTTCCACTTCTGCCTCCCCTTCCCAGACGGGACTCGAAGCCAAACTCGAACCCAAACTCAGCCCGCCAGCGAAGCCAACCAATTCCGCTTTGGGTACCGTCTCCACGTCCGGTTCAGCCCCGTCTCCCCACCACCCCCACCCGTTCCCGCCCCGGCTCCCGCTCCCGCTCCAGCCCTTGCAATCGCAAGTTCCGCTCCTGTTCCTGCTCCGACTCCTGCACCTGCGCCTGCACCTGCACCTGCTGCATCCGGCGAACCAACTGTGCGCACCGCTGTCGCTGCTTCCGCGCAAGTGGAAGCAGACCGTACCAGTGCCAGCACGTTGACCCCGATTGAGCGCGCGCGTCAACGGCGAGCAGAGGAGGAGAAGAGGCGGGAGCTGGAGGCGGCCGAGCTCGTGCACGCGCTGTAGCGTTGGGCGAGAAACTTGCAGCTGAGCGCAGAGAAAAGGAAGCGGAGGCAAGGGCGAAGGAGGAGAGGCAAGCGCAAGCGGAGGCGAGGGCGAAGGAGGCCAAGGAAGCGGAGGTGAGGGCGAAAGAGGCGAAGGAAGCGGAAGTTCGTGCGAAAGAGGCCAAGGAAGCGGAAGCTCGTGCGAAAGAGGAGAGGGAAGCGGAGGCTCCGCGAAGGAGGTGAGGGAAACGAAGGCGGCCCCAGCTCCCCGTGCTGAGCGCGCTGAGCGGTTGGCGCGAGAGCTCCGTGAAAAGGCATCCTCCCTTCGAAACCGATCCAACCCCGAGGCCCGGTGGCTACGGGAGACGATGATGGCGGCGGAGAAGACGTGGTCCAGATCTGGACAGGCTTAAAGCTGAGATTGAGACGGCGGTACGTGCGGAGGTTGCCCCGCGGAGGAAGAGGACCAGTCCGTTCAGCTCGCCCTACTACGCGCCGAGCGGGATCGGCTCCGGAAGGAGCTTGAGATTGCGCGAAGGGCGCAGCCTGCCCCGGAGAGGACACTGCGCTACACGGTGTTGCAGCGCCCCCAAGTGCATCCTAAGGAACAACCGCTTGCCCCCGCTTCCTTCTCGTGCAACAGAGCCGTGGTATTCAGCCT
Source organism: Moniliella sp. 'wahieum' (assembly GCA_003971905.1). Taxonomy (NCBI): domain Eukaryota; kingdom Fungi; phylum Basidiomycota; class Moniliellomycetes; order Moniliellales; family Moniliellaceae; genus Moniliella; species Moniliella sp. 'wahieum'. The sequence continues at coordinate 90,327 of RSEE01000103.1, read as the reverse complement.
ACGGTCTCTCTACCCTCGCGGCGAACGTCTGTTGTTTCCCGAACCTGCAACACACGCGCTGCGGCAATGAGCGCACCCACTCCGCGATGCCACTTCAAACCCACACGCATGTTCATCCCGCCCCGTCCGATCTGGGCATTCGTCACCGCCCTTGAAGTACCGATGGATGGGAAACCCGTCTGGAACCGCTTTACTGTCCGTCTCCCCTCGTCGCCCGCACGGTCCCTTACTCCCGCCCAAGTTGCCAGGATGAGGAACAAGTGGCATCGAAGCTAAACCACCGTCCCAAGCGAGTCAGTTCCCAAACGATCCCCAAGCGGACAAGCACAATGGTATGGCCTGTGGCCTATGCAGGGCAGGGAAAATCTTGTCCCCCACTCCCGGGGCCTGAAGATTGTCAAACTCCCCGCCGCCGTCTAGAGAGGGGAAGTGCACCGCTGCTTCACCCTCCTGAGCCGGAAATGGGCGCTGTCCTCCTAGGGCAGCTGGATGTGGCTAGTGCCCCTCCCGACCAGGAGTGGGTTGATGTTGCTGTCCGTGAGGGTGACGCCTCCGCCCGCATCACTCTTCCGGGGAAGGAACCTGTGCTCATCGTTCACGCATCCGAAGCGGAGACGCCTGACGGCGATGGTCCCCAGCTCACTCGGTAACCGCGTCGACGGCCCCGGCAACTTCAGGTGGAGAGTCGACGTCGTCGTCGGGAACTGGAGTCGACTCACTTTCCTGGCGAAGGGTTACGCCTCTTACTGACCTGGGGAATCGTCTCAGTCGACTGAGCATACTGCGTCGCCGTCACATGTGCCCCGACTCCTCAGCGCTGGGATGGTTCTCAGCGCCATGCGCTTCCCCCTGCTCCGCACCCGTTAAAACCAGGAGACAGTCTCTTACCTCTCCCTACTACCTCTCACTCGGGGGGGACCAATTCCGGAACCGTACGTCGTCATCTTTGCGTGTGTCTTGGTAACACTGTTGGTCGAGCGCTAACAACAAATCTTGTGTAGGAATCCCTGACGAAGCACATGGACAATCCTTGGGGATCTTTTCCTCTTGTTGATCCCGTGGGAATTCGCCCACCGACTCGGCGGAACTGCCCTCGGTGATCAAGCAAGGTCTGGGCACAGAGTAAGGCTCTGCCCGAGAAAGTTGAGCGGCGCAGGAGGACCCCAGCAAGGGCAGGATCAACGAGAATTCCAGCGTGCAAACTGAGATGCCACCTGCGCGCCTAAGTGCTCTGCGGGACAAGTCGCGCCGCGAGTCGGGACCAACTCGAACTCGAACTCGAACCTGAACTCGAGCTCGAACTCGAACTCGGCCCCTCCGACCCATACCCTAACCCATCCCATCCCCATCCCCATGCCCATTCGCATACTCATCCTCATCCTCATGCTGCTATGGGAGTTGGGTCGGAAATGGGCTGGGATTACCCTCCGTTCTACCAGGGCATGCTCAATCCGGGATACATGGTGCCGTCGTACGGAAAGAGGGAAGGGTACCCTGCTGTATCTGTGTCTGTGTCGGCTGTGGCCCCAGTTGCTACTGCTTCCCCCGCGGGTGGGATGGGGATGGGCATGACGTACTCGTACCCGGTCGCTTCGCCTGCTCAGCCATTTGTCCAACAAGGGTTCCGTTCGCCTGGACTGCAACGCGGTCCTCCCCTTCCCCGCGGGATGCAAGGAATGCAAGGGATGCAGGGATGCAGGGGATGCAGCATGCTTCCACCTTGCCACAGGGGTTACAAGCTGTGCCATCCTTGCCTCCGATGCAACCAGCTGTCACTTCCCTCCCTACCATTGGGCAGGGCGTCTCTGTCTCCCCCTCGCCCATGGCCCAGGCTTGGCCTTACACTTCCCCCTCGGCCGGACAATTCTACCCGACGTACACGTACGAAGGCTACTCGCGCCGCCCGCCGCCGCGGCCGCGCGCGCCGGTCCCGCGCTCAGGAGCCAAGGAAAAGTAAGACCCATGGCCTCAGTAGGTGCGGGGGCACCCAGGCACGACCGTGACATGTGACACGTACCATGCGATCTTGCTTTCTACATTGGAGATCGCTGCTTTCTAGCTTGCCCCCTCGGCGGGGGGGCTTTGGCGCCGTACTACCCATCTTTTGTCGCACCTCATCACCCCGCCCAAAAAGTCCAATAACGCTCGCATGGGCGCCAATGACTGTTCATTCTACGACCACAACCCCGTCGAGGTAGGCAGATACAACGTGCATGGTTGCGGTTGCCGTTGCCGTTGTGGTTGCCATGCGGTTGCGGTCCCGCCCGACTGGACTGGACGCGACTGTGGACAGGGGTCGCGGAGGTGGAGGTAGTAGGTAGTATACAGATGGACATGCTCAGTGCATCTTTTGGGGGGTTGGGGGTTGGGGGCTGGGGGTAGATGGATACAGGACGGACAGTTGGATGAGCAAAGAAAAAGACAAAAGTAAAGAGACCAGGTCAAAGAACGATGGTGGGCGCGGCAGGGTCGTCCAGGCACCAACGTCCAGGCGCCAAGGCGGTTCGCATTGAATCATGATGCATGAAGTTTGAAGCTTGAAGCTTGAAGCTTGAAGCTTGAAGCTAGCTTGAACCATGAAGCTAGCTTGAAGCTTGCATCGTGAAGCTGCGAAGCTGGTTAGGCTTACCCCTCGCGCCCGACGGAGACGATGCAGTCGGTCTCCAAGATGGATTTGTTTTGTTTGTAGGCCGAGTCGTTCTCGTATGCATGGACGTAATGCCAGCCGAGGTAGGATCCGCACTGGGAGCACGTCAAGTCTCGTACCGTGTAGTGCCGTTCTCGCATCGTCCGTTCCTCCGCCTTACCAGGGGTCACGTTGGTCACCTGCTCCACCAAGAGCGCAGGACCATGCTTGCCCGTAAATTGGCAGAGATGCACTCGGCGCGGGTGGTGAGGTGCGCATGGCAATTCCGGCACCCGTACACGTGCTGTGCGTGCAGATACACAGCATGCTTCACGCCCATTGAACCTGGGCCGCGAGAGGGGGTGGGACGGGGGATGTGGAGTTGGAGGTGGAGGTGGGGCGGCAACAACAAAACGTGCTGAGGGCGGTGGCGCGAATCCAGACCGACCACAAGCCGAAAGGCGCTGGGGATTTTTGACAGACAATTTTGCGTCTGGGTTGTTTTGAAACACTGGCTGAGCTGATCCAGTCAATCGGATTACGATTGCGATTGCGATGACGCGCATTCCGCGTCAGGACGAGAGCTTTCCCAGTTCCTAGGTACTGACTTGCTACCAATGAGCCATAGGCTCTGTCTATCTTCCGGCCAACGGGGCTGGACTAGGGACTGGCCCTCGCGAGCGACAGCAAATACCAGGTCCCAACCCACGTGGCTTCATGCTTCACTTCCACCTATTTGCCACCACCAAAGTCACAGCCATAACCACGGCCCCGCAGCACAGCTTTCCCTTGCCATCCACCTCCCCTGGAACCAGGGCGGCTGTCCAGCAAGCATGGGATCAGGCCAATCAGGGAATGAAGTGGAACGCATCCCATCCGCCGATTTAGTAGTATTCCGTTTGCTCCTCTCGCTGCTCTTGTTCGCCCTCGTCCGAGTCTCTCCTCTCTTCTGCTGGCTCGTCGCGCGGCGAGATGGGCAAGAGCTGTGTCGACTGTGCCCGTGGCACCTTGGCCTCCGATGCGCCGACCTGTCAGTACCTAAGTTAGTTCGGTCGTCGTGGAAAGAGAGAAGCGGGAGCAAGCCCACGTTGTGGAACAGGCGAAGGGATATGGGGATAGAAGGCTAGAAGGCTAGGATACTAGGGAGATGGGATGGGGAGAAGGATGGAAGACACGTACGAATCAAGGTGTTAATCGCCTCTTGGTCTCTCCTCTCCAATTTGGCCAGACGCTTCTTGAGGTCGCGTTTCAAGTCCAGTTGGGTCGCTGGGGCGCAATGTTGAGCAAGTCCTGCGATGGGGAGATAGGGTCAGTGATCCACACTGGGAAATGGGTTGGTACGTGCCGGCACACATCACCAAGAAGGTACACATACAATATCTTCACCTCGCTTCACCTCGTCCAAGGCCAGCACACTGGCTTGGAGGCCATCGACAGCTAGTAAGTGTCCACCAAACAAAGTTAGTTTCCGTTGCCTGCATCCCACCATGCAAACCCAACCCAACCCCCAAACCAACCCAATCCAAACCGTAGCATAGCGTAGCGCAACGTACCCATCTCCGCTGTATCCTCCACGCCCTCTGCCACGCCCGTCCGACGCATCTGGCGCGTCTTGGGATCAAACGAGCGGAAACAGCGCTGGACCAGCGCATCAATCACCTCGCTCTGACCCACCGGCACCTTGCCCGCTTCCTCATCGAGTTTGTGCTTGCGCAGGGCCAGAAGCGCGGTCCGCCGCTCCGAAGCGACTGTCTCCATCGACACATGCGAGGTTGGCGCGCCATGGTCAGTTGGCTGGTGGCAAGCAACTTTGTCTCTCCCCTCCAGCCGTCGCGTCCAGGCCAGTACTTCCCTCCGACCTCAATTGAGATCTTAGTCGCCTCGCCAGATCCCTTGCCTGGTTCCAGCCGAAGGAATTCCGCCTTGCCTGCCCCCCCGGGTTCCGCCTGGGCATGGCATTTTGGTATTTTTTTGGTTTGGGTCCTTGTCCTCCGCCGTTTCGCCCCAAGCCCAAGGCCTAATTAACGCCATCGAAAGCACAGGCCTTCGGTAGTTGCCTCGTTCTCACTCTCAGCCAGACCAACCCCCGCAAACGCCGGACTATCTTTTAAAGCAAAGCACAACAGCATTGCCTTCCTGCGTGCTTGCCATTTGCTAAGGACGGTAGAACACCGGCGTGGCTACAGGAGACGCAAGACGCGAGACGCAAGCGAAGAGAAGGGGAGGGAGGGAGAGGGGGAAGGGAAGACGAAACGAGTGGGGTGCCACAACAGGATATCTGACATCTGAGATGAGATCTGACATCTGGGATGAGATCGATGAGACGAAACGATATAGGACTAGACAACCGCAACCAAAACAAAGATAGGTACAACGGGATGCAGTTGGTCATTTCAGTTTGTTTAGTAGATGGGAAGATGGGGGACTGGGTTTTGGAGATTGGAGAGAGTTAGTTTGGAGATAGGGGATTGGGGATTGGATGACGACAGGGCGGCGCCAGGGCAGGCCATTGAAACCAAGGGCATTCCAGGCTGTCGTGCGGGTTTGCTAGGGTTTGAAGCTGGGGCTGGGAGCTGGGGCGCAGTGTCCAGGTGCAGCCAAGGAACGGGACAAGACCAGAAAGGGGGGAAAGGGTGGTCCGAGGACCGGCTCAGCGCAGCAGGGCCCCAACAACAGGAACGGGAACAGGATGCACAAGAGATAAAAGGCCAAGAACAAGAACAAGGAAATACGTCCCCTCCCCCTCCCCCCCGAAAGCGAATGACAAAGTAGGAGTGGAAAGGGAAGCAGGAGGGGTCTGAGAAAGACAAAGAACGAAACGAAAGACAAAAAAGGGAAAGACAAAAAGAAAGAAAAAGAAAAAGAGAGAAAGAGACAGCAAGGAAAGAAAAGAAAAAAAAAAAACGAATGCGGAGCCATTGCGGGAACGAGCAACTCCAAGGTAGGTAGGTGTAGGTAGTCACCCAGTCTAGGGCTTGGACCTAAGAGTGCCGTCCCGAAGCCAAAACACGAATGGCGTCCCGGCGGACCTTGGTATTGGCGCGGGCAAGAAAGTTGGAAGCTTGCAGCTCGGCGGGATCGGTGGGGGGGCCACGGGGCATACGAATCGGCCCACCTTCCCGGTCCTTGACCCGCCGCGCGCGGTGGCTGCGGCGGGCACTTCTCGCCTCCCAGGGAGAGTTGGGAGATATCATCAATCACAATGCTCGGCGGGGCCGCGGCCGGGGGGAGCGTTGGCCCGAGCGCCAGCTCGAGGCCAAGTTGGCCGTTGACACGGGCCGCTGCGGCGCGGCAGGGGCCAAGGCCAAGGTCGACGTGGGCCGGCCGGTCGAACTGGTGGAGAAGCGTGCGCTGGACCGACGCGGTTCAGGCGCCCACGAGTGCCGCTGGCCCGGTGCGTCGGACGCAGGCGCATAGCCGAACGGATGAAGGCCGTGCTGGTGCTGCTGGTGTGCTTGATGCACGGCTTGGGCCTGCTGGACAGTTTGGGCTTGTTGCACGGCCTGGGCCTGCAGCGCCTGGAGCAGCAAGAGCTGCTGCTGCTGCTGCAGTTGCTGGAGCTGGTGTTGCTGCTGGAGCACAAGGAGGCGGGCGAGCTCGGCTTGCTGCTGCTGCTGCTGAGCAGCAAGTTGCTGGGTCAGCAGCGATGCGGGGTTCTGCAGATGGAGTGCGTGAGCCTGGGCCTGAGCCTGGGCCTGGGCCTGGGACAGCTGGATGTGCTGGAGAGATACATCAGGGCCCTGACCCAGATGGAGGGGAGGCAGCTGGGAGGCAGCGGCGCCGGTGGGGGCAGCGGAGGGGGGTGGCAGCGGCCACACCGCCGGTGCGGAGGGTGGAGAGGAGGGCGGCGCGGTCAGAGAGCGCCGGTGTAGGGCGTTCGGTCAAAGTAGGGTGCATGGCGGAGCGAGAGACAAGGGTAGACAGGTAGACAGGCAGGCAGGCGGAAGAAGGGCGGGAGAAGGGTGGCTCGGGCTTCAAGGGGTGGTCGACGCAGTCGATGCAGCAAACAATGTCCTCGCAGAGGAGCAGAAGGGAGAGGGGGGGCAAGCAGGGAGGGGTATCGGGAGGGGAGGCTGGGCGGGAAAGGAGGAAGTGGAGGTGGGGTGGGGGTGGGGGAAGGGATGAGGTCGTGGGGTTAGACCAGCCGAGCAGGAGGAGCAGCCAGGAGCAAGGCAGCAACCAGGCTGCCCAGCAGCGCGCCAGCCACCGATGTTGACGCGTTGGCGTTGGGCACCGCGCCGCTCCGCTCCCGCTGGCATATCATCTCTCTGCCCCCGTGCGCCGGCCCGCCACCGCCGGCCGAGCCGCACGGGGGCAGCAGACGACACACCACACTGCCCCTGCGCACGCGCCAGCCACGTCGGCCGTCCACGCAGTGCCCAGTGTCGGGGGGGGCCCCCGCCTGGTGCCAGCGCTCGTTGGGGTGGTGCCGCGCTGGGGTGAGCGCAGGTGGCCTAGTGCCCTGCCCCCCATGCAGCTTGCTTGCCGCTCAGCTTGAGCGTGGCACTTGAAACGAGCAATCAATTAAGCATCGATCATCCACGAGCCAATCACCGGCCACACTTGGTCTGCCAGCCTTCGCTGTCGCACGCGCAGGTCACGTGGCGTGGCCCCTCCCAGTTTACAACACACCCCACACTATCCTCCTGGTCCACGCTGCCCCTGCGCTTTTACCTACTCCCCCGCCCTGTCCACGCCCTCCCATTCCCAGGCCAGGGTACCACCCGACACAGAAGAGCAGACCGTGGATGGTGGATGGCATTGCACGTGAATAAGCAATCTTCCCTCCACGAAGGAATATACTGATCAGATCTGTAGTCCGGATGGCTTTCGAGGGTGATGCAGTCGTACTGGTGGTGGTAGGGAGGGCGAGCGAGCTGATCGAAAGGTCTTCTTCGAGAAGTGGAGTGCCTAGAAGAAGGGTGAAGGGGAAAGAATGGTTGGCGGCTTGGGCCATGATCTCATTGGATCTAAGAATAGGCAGGTTTTATAGAAGAGAAGGGGAACAAGGGGAGACCAAAAGAGGGCTACAGGGTAAAAGGGGAAACGGGTCAAAGGCGAGAAAGGGGACCATGCGCGGAGGGACGAAGCGAGAGACGAGGCCAGGGTCAAGGGCAAAGTGGACCCGAGAGGTGAGAAAAGAGGCGGGGTTAGAAGGTTTTGTAGGTAGGAGGCACGATAGCGAAAGAAGCCGAAAGACGGTAGGGACAATAAGGAAGTGCAGGAGACTCTAACCCTCTGGTGCCTGCTTTTAGCAGAGCTAGCCTGCGCTGTGGTGCTTCCCACTGAGAGAGAGTCTCTTGGGCTCTCGCTTGGTTAGTCAATGTACTGCCGAGCGGGTCTGTGCTCTGGAGCTTCCCACTGAGAGAGTCCCTTTAATCTCCTGCTGCTCTGTGGTTGCATCATGTCTCCTCACCGTCGTCCCTCATTGCGCCCGTAGCAACTGGTATCCCCTCTCTGCAGCCACCAGCAGATTGCAGAGTGCTCTGTGCCACAGCGCAACAGTACCCTTTTCTTCCCTTGGCCACCAACATCACCATCGTTGCTGCCTGCACTGCTTACTGTGCCCGCTTTCCTCGTCCCGCCCCCATCGCTCGGAGCCTGGTATGCATTGCTGCCGTACGTATCCATTCCCTCTCCCGTCACACTCCGTCCTCCTCGCCTCGTCTGTACCGCTGTTGGGCACCCCCCCTGCACCATCACCCCCTCTCCCTTTCACTCTCCGTGCATTGCTTCTGTCGTACGTGTTCTCTTTCCCGCCAGCGCTCTCTTGCTTACCTGGCCTGCTGCCTGCATACATAGACTCCCCTTCGCGGGCCATCTTGTCCTCGTTTCATCTTGTCAGCAGCGCCATCGTATACGTACCCGCTTTCGCAGCATTCCCGTCACTTCTGCTGACCTTGTGGGTCGCATGCGCGATATGTATGCACCGTTTCTCTCGACTTCGGCCCACCCTTGTCCGTCTGCTCACTTTGGTTGTGTCGCTCGCATGGTTTGCCTCGCCTTGGTCCTCTCGCTTGGCTGGCCTGCCTCCATCGTACGTCCTCCGTCCTTCGAGCTTGGAGTTGCCCTGCCACTGACACTGTCTGCTCAGCTGTTGGATGCACGGAATCTAATCTCACAGTTGGGTCGTCTCGCTTTGTTCGCCTCGACTCATATGACCTGTTTCGCGCCGTCTACCTCCCTTCTGTCATATGCCGACGCTGTTCCTGACCTCGTCCTCCCTACCCGTGTACATTCCGACTTCATACCGCTTGTTGTCCCTGCTACTGGCTGACTTGACCGCCTGACCCGTGAGTCCGTCGCACAACTTCTGTGTCTCTCGCTAACTGTCTGTGCTGCTGCTGACTTGGCCAGCTCCTCCCTAGTGCGCGCTCCCCTAACACTAACCTACCACTTGCTGTGCAGCTCACTGCACTATTACGTTGTGGGGCTTCCGTCGTACGTCGCATCTAACCGTGGTTGCCGTGTAATCGCTTCCCAGTGATCTTAGAATGCATTCTATATACCTACAAAAATAACTGCCCTGCCTGTAAATTTCTACTAGTTCTGCACCAATGCGAGCCCCACAACCAGCCAGCCGGTTAGAGAGCGTACAAGCACGCATCCAATCAACAGTTAAGCGTTTGCGCATTTGGGATAAGCGCTTGAATGCATGTTGCCAAAGCCCTTGACCGCATGTGGCCATAACCCTTAGCCTCATGTGGCCAAAGTATCCAAACCTCCTTTGGGAGGGGTAATTCATTTTTGGCTGATTTGGTTGGCCGAAGCAACATATTCATTTTCACGACCGCCCGTATTACGGGAAGTCCTCGACAGAAAAGCTTCCTGGTAGCTAGAAGCGGGCCAAGCAATGAACACTCTGAGAGCGCAGCGCTGAGAGAATACTACATTACCTGACCGCCGAGAAAACATGCGTATTTCTAGAGGGATGGGGTTGATTATCATGACACCAGCGGTCCCAAACCCAACCCGCCCTGGCTATTATTTGCCACTATACCAGTTTTTTGTCATCTCCAAGATGTTGTGTGCTGTTCGTCCGGAGAGGTTGTTGAGTGCGCATCTGGCACTTGGCTTCCTTGTCGCATTGGCTTTTGCTCTATTCGACCCCCGACGGCCCAACCATCATCGTATATACCCTCTCGATCCGCACCATCTCGCCCCATTCCAATGCCAATGCGTTTTCAGCCATTTCCGGTCACTATGACCGCCTGCAGATCGATGCAAAAGCTGATTTTTGGCCGTTCAGCGGCAGCTGATGAGGAAAACGCGCAGGCAAATGATACGGAAGATGACAGTCAAGATAGCGCAAGCGACGCACAATGTCACGCCCCTGCCACTCTGGGTAAGAATTATCGAATTCTGTCGCATGTGTTCGCCAGAGGACAATGAAGGCACTGCAGTCAACCTCTCTTTGGTGCAGAGGGTGCAGAGGGTGATGACGACGACCACACAGACGATTCTGGGACTGAGTGATTTCGCGCTTATAAATTCCCAAGACCTCTCAATGGCGAGCCCACAAATCCATATTGACCCATCGTAATGCAAAACAGTATACCCTCAAAAACGCTTGCACAACATTCGATGGTGCTCGAAGAAGAGTAGCAGTATGTATTAGTAGCTGTAGTAACCCATTAGGGAGAGCGAGCCTAGGAGGACCTGATTTGTCGGATGTCGCCCATATGGACACGTCGACGACGTATCTGACCGTCCGAGGGGGGTGACGTTGACGACGTATCTGATGACCTTTTCAGGTAGTGACGTTGGCAACAAATTTGTCCTTCAGGGAGTGACGTCGACAACGTATCTGACCTTCAGAGGAGTGACGTCGACGACGTTTCTGGCCTTCAGAGCCCGCACAGCATTATGAGTACGCCGTATTATGAGTAAAAAGACAGGTATAAATTCTCCTCGGTCGTTCTTTGAAGGTATACAATACTTTGTACAATAGCGACACAGCTTTTGGATGGTGGAGCGGGACAAGGGAGGATGTCATGCGGAAGCGGAAGCTCTGGCGAGAACGTGCCAGTGCGCACCGGGCAGGCGACTCAGCATGAAGGATGGAGGATGGAGGATGGGGCGCGATGGTCGATGGCGAGAGCACGAAGGAGAAACACTGCTCGCCTGCCCAAATGGGTGCGGGGAGGAGGCGTGGATCGGAAAGGGCTATTGGGTGCCTGGGTTGCACATAGCGATGAGCAGAGGGGTGGCTTGGCTCGTACACAAATGTACACAAGAGGCCATTCTGAAGGAATGATGAGGTCTCAGATCTGAGATCTGAGATCTGGCCTCTGACTAATCCGACTAGGGACCTAGTGACCGGTAAGTACGGCGAGTACTGAGCGTGTGCTGTGCTGTGCTGCGCCTCCCGATCGACCCACGTGGAGAAGCGAGAGTGCGGCGGCCCTCACCGGCTCACCAGTGGCAATGAGAACCGAGGTCCTGAGGTCCTGAGCTCAGTACGCGCTCAGTGTCCGCGTCTGACGGGCAGCGGAGGGTGCCCTGCCGTGCACTGCTCTCTCCCTCGCTTCCGGCGCATCGGGCATTGGCCGCAGCGACGCTCGTCCATCGATGCGACCGTCGGAGGGGGCGCGATCTGGGGCAGCCAGGCAGGCAGCACTGGAGCACCGGGGGCTGGTGGTGGCGTCGTTCCTGGGTGTGGGATGTGACATGTGAGATGGCAGCGACGGATCATCGATCATCGATCCCAGGGGGGCTGTCGGCGTCGGATTGATGATGGATGGTCGATGATCGATGATCGATGCTTCCGCAGGCCACATGGCGCACGCCACATGTCACCCTGTCGGCGGCCATCCATACCATCCAGGCCACGCCAGCCACCGCCTCCAAAGCGCTACAGAAGGGGTAGTACGTAGTGCGGAGTAACTTTGAATCAGAGTACACTGACTACATTGAGGACGCTGACGACACGGAGTACTCGAGTACTCACACTGAGTACGCGTGTAGGATCGAGTACACTGCGTAGGGACTAGTGGCTAGACTCAGACGCTCAGTACTCAGTTCGGCGGCCGACCTCAGCTGTTTAGTCAGATCTCAGATCTTCACCTTAAATTCAGATACTCAGATCTCCCCGATCTCATCGATGGTGGAAACCGGGACCAACCATCATCGATCCTCCGACGGTGGCCGCGCGGCTGTCTGCCAAGAGAGAGCCAATGCCGGCAGTCCTCTCGGCACCCACCTGTCCCTCGCCTACTAATATCACCTCTCCTCTCTGGTCCCATACCGCCATCGTCCCCTCCTCCACCTTTTCCCCTCCTCCTGTCCTTTTGCGTGCGGGGCGACGCTGTGGTCCTCGCTTCTAGTTGCCCTGGCCTGGACACTGCTTTGCTTTGCTTTGCCCTCTCCCCTCCCCTCCGCATGCCCCCCTCTTCCGTCCCCCCCGCCAAACCTTTGCCCCTCACCCGGCCACACCTACCCCACACGCGAACGCAGACGCGGTAGCCCAGCGCCTCGCTCATATCTCCCTCTCCCCCCTCTGTGCTCCCTCCGCTACATCCTCCGCCCTCGGTCCCGGCAGCAGCGCACCCTCGCCCTCCTGTGCCAGTCAACAAGCCGGAATGAAGCGCCGCGCAAGCACCGAGTCTACCCCACCCTCGCCCCGCCCCCGCCCGCGGGTTTGGCTCCCTTCTCTTTCTCTTTCTCTTTCTCCTTCTTCTTCTTCTGAGGCTCCCTTGGGCTACGCCCCCCCGCCCTTGGCCTTGGATGTGTCTTCGCATTCTTCCGCCCGCGCTATCCGCCCGCCGCTAGCCCTACGCCTATGGGACTCGTCCACCTCTTCCATCGCATGCCAAAGTTCGTTTGCATCCACGTCGGCCGAGTCGGAGCGCATGTCGGAGCGCATGGCTTCGTATTGTACCACCTCTAGCACCAGCACCGTCGCGACCAGCGTCCAAAGTGGCCCCTCTGTCTCTGGTTCTGGTTCTGGTTTTGGTTTTGGTTCTGGTTCTTGTCCCTCCCCCTCCTCGTCCCAGACGGCGTTCAAACCAGGGCTGGGGCACAGCCAATCTGTCAGCACCCTTCCTTCCTCTCGTCCTTCCCTCCGCCCCCTCGCGCCACGTTTCGTCTCAGACCGCGCACCTCGTGGTCAGGATCGTGGTCGTGGCCATCGCGACCCGTATAGGCCTGACGACCCGCGCGCTGCCACTACCGCTACGTGCGAGCCTTGCAAGCCGATTGTCCAGCCCGACCGTGACCCAACCCAGTTCGAGTTCCCCTGGACCTGGACCACTTTAGCTCCCATCTCGCCCCCGCCTCCTCCTCCCCCCGAGCCACCCCGCGAACGTCCCCAACAGTGTGCCCATCACCGCTCTCTGGGCACGGCAGTACAGCTTGGATCGTAATCGTGATCGTGGTCGTGATGGCAATCGTGATGGTCATCGTGATGATGATCGTGATGGTGCCCGTGCGCCGGAGGGCGGAGCAAAGGCACCCGCAACAATGATAAGGTGTTCGTCTCCTGACCTTTCCTGTTCTAGGGACGCGACTGCAACTGAGCCTGCGTCTGTGTGCTTGTCGCTGTCGCCCACGCCCCTGCCCGTTTCGCCCGTTGCGCCTGTTGCCCACGAGACAAGGTGCCACCCGAGTGTGGAGCCGTCCGGATCGCAAGGTATGGAAGTGGAAGTGAATGTGGAAGAGGCGGCGGTGGCGGGGGAGGAGGAGGAGGAGGAGGTAGAGATGGAGGTGAAACGTGCTGCGTCCCACTGCGCGCTGACCAGCGCCAACGCGACCGAACGTACGCTGCACCATGGTTGGGCGTGCACGCGGACCAGTACGAGTTATCGTTGGTGGCGCGGCTGGAGTGTGTGGCGCGTGGGGCCGAGTACGTGCGTCGTCGTGCGCTAAGCCAGGCCGAACGTGACTTGCTCGGTCGCCCTCCCCACCCCGAAGACCGACGCTACTTTCTTCTCTGGCCGCACTTGCCTCCCGTCGCTGTGGTACGCGACAGCCCAGCTCACCCCAGCCCACTGCAAGGACTCACCCAAGCAACAGGACCAGGACCAGGATCAGGACTTGCTTCCCATTCCCGTTCCCGCTCCCGTTCCCGATCTCATTCTCATTCTCATTCTCGTTCCCGTTCCCCCGTTCCCGTTCTCGTTCTCGTTCTCGTTCTCGTTCTTCCTCTCCTTCCGGCTCTCGTTCGCGGTACCGTTCAACGACGTATTTGGCGACGGATCCGCCCTGCGGCCCCCGGTCCCGCACGCGCCCCGGCCCTCTCCCCCACCAGTGCCAGGACCAGTCCCGCCACCACCGACCCACCTTCCCCTACCTCCGCCGCCTCGTCCCTCCCGGCCTGGAGCGCACCGCCCAAACCCGATTGGCAACAGTGCCTCCTCCCCACTGTGGCTCAGCTGGAACCCGCGTGGACCGAGTGGAATTGGTCGGTTCTCTAGTCCCTATCACTAGCGTCACTGGCCCAACCCCCCATGTGATGCATGTGAATGTGACCCCACAAGTGATCCCGCAAGTGACTAGTGATATATGATATGATTCCGCAAGCTGTGCCCCACAGCACACTCACTAGTCACTAGTCACTAGTCACCGGCACCCGCGTTGGCATTTGGCTTGCGGCTTGCGACTTTCGGCTTTCTTTCCTAGTCTGTCGAATCGATGTCGGCGTATCTGGATGTTGGGTGCTGGGTTGTGGGGTGTGGATTGGAGCCTGCCTGCGCCTACTGCCTTCCAATTGTGCCTTAAGGATAGCTTGCGTAGAGTGTGAGTCCATAGTCCCATGTGACACGGGGGAGGTTTGGGGGGGGGATCCAGGGGATCCTCCATCGCTCGTTCGTGCCTGTCGTGGTCGTTTGTTCTTGACGCGGCGCAGGTCGCATTACTTCTTGGCTGCACCGCAAGCATTGAATTACTGTGAGCATCGGAGAACCTGGGGTTTCGATCCACCTCATCGATCATCCACCTCTTACGATCTAAAGAGCATGTGCATGCGCGCCCAGGCGCCCAGGCACGCCCAGCCACCGCAGGCCCCGTACGATACATGTAGGACAGAGCGTCCAGGGGCGTCCGCGTCATCAGGCCTAGGGCTCAGGCCGTCGCTGTCGATGGTCTTTGTTGGCTCCCAATCGCAAATGCAGCGCAGCGGCTCACATGCCACAAGCTCGCGCTGCCGTTGGTGGAGCAGTGCATTCTCAGATCTCAGATCCCAGTCTTGAAGCTTGAAGCTTGATCTCAGATCTCAGACTCAATTCTGAGATCTCAATTCTCAATCGCCTTCTCCGTTACGCATTACGCACGCGTTAGGCCCTAGGCCCTACGTAGGCTAGGTTAGCAGCTAAGCCAGGGGAGCGGTGAGCCTCACCTTCAAGCTAGGCAGTGCTGGCCTGCAGAAGCCCAGACGGAAGAGAATGCCGAATACATAGTTGCCCCTACTGCTGGTATGTATTGTGTGGTACTACGTATTATGTTGTGCCTTTTGGGAGGCGCTGGCATTGGCGTGGCGCCCCTCTGCGCTTGTCGGTGTTCCGATCGATGCGATCCCAGAGGCCAGATCGGCTAGATCGATCCCCCTCTCGACGTGGGACAGGAGGACAGGGTAGCCGCTGGCCCCCACGCTGGCTTGCCTGCGGAGCCGCCTCAACGGGTCCAACGTCCGATCTGAGATCTGATTCCCCCGAGATGGGCACCCCATGTCCCCAGGGCCGTCTTCGTCCGGAGTACGTACTGCGTGCCGACGGCGACCAGACGGTTTTCCTACGACGCGACACTTGAAGCTTGACGTCATACCACGCCTGGAGCCGTCGTCACGTGATGCGTTGCCTCAGCCCCAGTACGTCAGCAGCTGGTGAAATCAAATCCTCCATGGACGTTTGAACATTGCAGCGCCATCGCCTGCCTCGCCACGGAGCGCCACCACCAAGGCTGCCACCGCCTGCCCTCCACCGTCTTCCTCTGCCCAGCGCGAGCGCAGCGTGCTCGGCGGGTGCCCCACCATGCAGGGCTTCAACATGGGGCGGTACTACCCCCCGACATGGATCCCCCTGCGAGCCCTTCAACAAAGCCCATCCGTTGGGCGCGCGCGCGCGCAAGCTAGCTGAGCACGGAGCTTGGTCGTGCGCTTTGCCATGCCGGTGGATGCGGTGTGCCAAGCGTGTGGCCAGTCGATCGCCAAAGGACGGCGGTTCAATGCGGACAAGAAACAGGTATCTACGTATCTGTCCATCCCTGTCTGGCGCTTTTCCGCCTCCTGCCCCTCCTGCTCCGCTCGCTTTGCCATCGAGACCGATCCCCAACATACTCGCTACGTTGCTGTCCTTGGCGTGCGGGAGCGCGTCACGTCCTGGGACGATGAACGAGCAGGAACTTGGAGCCACGAATGTACGTTGTCTGTTTTCTTCTTCTTTCTCTTCGTCCCGTTGATTTTGCATCGGGATAATAGTACTGACCTTACCTCCTCCCCCCCCCGCTACAGTTGCCGATGGGTTGGCACCTAAGGAAGAAGACCCGTTTACCGTGCGGGAAAAGACTCGATCAACGGAGCGGGCGCGGCGGCGGGTGAGCAGCGCACGGCCGAATTGCAAGAGGACCAGGACAAGTTCTGGTCCGATCCAGCGCAGCAGAACGCCAAACTGCGCGCGCACTTGCGGCAGGACAAGTGGCGTGCGTTTGGTGTGCAGCGCAACGAGGACCAAGTGCGTGCCCGCCTTGGCTGGGCGTCCCCCACCGCCTTCTACCCCCTCCACCGACGAAGGAGGCGCATCGGCTGTGGCATGAGGCCAAGCAGACTGCCTCGCGCTCTCGGCCCCACACTACAACCCGCCCCCTGGGCTCTACTTCTTCTTCCCTGTCTTCTTTGTCTTCTCCTCCCTCCCTTCGTCACGCCTCTCTTCTTCTCGGTAGCTGCGCGTCGGTTGGCAGCCAAGTTGACAACCAATACGAGGCGACAACATGGGCCCAAGTAAGGTGCCTAGCCGCCCTGGCGCACCAGCTAGATCAAGCTCCTTGGAAGCTGCAGTGGAACGCTCGATCGGGATGGGTAAGAAATAAGTCTCAGGTCGCCTTATCGGTGGTATGATGCTACCAACGTCCCTGGTCTCTTACCGCCTTCTTTTTACTTTTGTGCGCTGCTGCTCTGTCGCGGGTACGGTCCTGCGTGATGGTGCGCGCGGCCTCGGCTTTCCTCGCCTGAACGGCCTGCGTGGTAGCGCCTCGGCCAGGCACGATGCCCAGTTTACTGGGGGGGCGTAAGCAATGTGTGAGCGCACAAGTTGGGACGCGTGGGCCTAGTCCCCCTGTGCTCGGTCAGGGCGCACGGTTTTGTACGGCTTGTCATCTCGGTCTGCGGTTTCGCACGCACGAGGCGGCGATTGGGCGGGCAAGGTTGTGGGTGGTACCGAAACAAGGAGCACGTCTGATCACCAGGTTCCCCAAGCGCATTCTCCATGCAGCCAGAAGCACCTGTTTCTGCTTGGTGAGAGTGAGCGAACCGAGCAAGGGAATGTCCTCTCTGGACACCCACCCTATGCAAGCAATTGTCCAACGTTCACCGTTGACCCTACATGTGCGTTCCCCACATACCCGTGTGGCTCGGTCCCGCGGTGAGGCACATGGACCCTGAGCGTGGTACGGGGCGGGACATTGGGTCCGCCTGCTCGCCAACATCCCCTGGACGCACCTTTCGAAGGGCATATTCTTGCCGGGTTGCCTGGACAAACATTGGTGGCGTGGGACTTGGGGGTTGAACGTTGATGGAGGGGGGGGGGCAGCGCAGTGAGTACTGAGTGTACTGAGATGATCACGCGCATCACGTCGATCACGACTGCGGTATGGATGGATGGTAGTATCGCCACTGCAGTCACCTCGTCCCCAGTCATCCAGTCCTAGTCATGCTCATGCCTCATGCATCATATTCTACCCTTTTCGCACATCTCATTTTCTTTTGTACGTCCTCGTGAGCCGCTCTTCCGACTCACCTATCCAACAACCCCCCCCCCCCGCCGTCTCTCTATCCGCCAGCATTGGTATCCAGCATCGGTATCCAGCATCAGCGCTATCCAGCATCCTCACCAGTGTTTCGCCCCGCTCTGAAACGTCGATGGTCGGGACTGCGACCCCCTCTCCACTGGGCTAGGCGCGCATTTCATACTCATGGTTAATGGATGTCTAGTGTCAGTCCCATGAAGCCAAGTCACTAGTCACTAGTCACTAGTCACGAGTCACTGTTCGGCTCGAACGAGGTAGCACGTCTGGATGATATAAGTTTGTATGGTAGCTAGCACGCGGCCAGTTCTATGCGCCTGACCGGGGAACCGTGACGGTGCCTGTTCGGCCTCCAAGCATATACAAAAGCAATCAATTGGGCCTGAATATTGAATCAGGACTCAGTACTCGGTCGGAAACGAACAGGGAAGCGCTGTGGCCAGTCGACGTCCACCCCCGGTGGCACTTCCCATCTTATCTTTGCGGGGGAGCGAGCGGGGAGCGGGAAAGGGGAAAGGGGAAAGCGGGGGAGTGGGGGAGTGGGAGGTGGGGCCTAAGGGTAAGCAGCAGCAGACATCAAAGGGGGAGGGGGGCGTGCGATGCGCTCTTCTGCCCCAGCCCATCGCAGATCGATAGGCGATAGGTAAGTGCAGGAAGAGCAAGGGGAAAAGCGAAGGGGTGGGAAGGGGGAAGGAGGAGTGAAGGAGGAACGGGAAAAAAGAGGGGGGGGGGGGAGTGATCCGAGAGGATCCAAGAGGGCCAAGCGATCACCATACCATTCCACCATCCCACCATCCCAAGCCCAAGTTGACTTGACGTTGGAAGGAGCAATCCGAGGCCTTAGGTCGAGAGAAGAAAAGTCATTGGAAGGGAGGGCGGAGCCTTCGCGTTGCTGGGGCGAAGTAGGCTCGACTCGGGCATACCTTCCGGGGCAGGGATGGCTTCGACGGCGCGCTGGGCTGCCTGCCACGCCTCCAACGACTCGGCCGCCGCAGCGCGATGGGCCTGAGCGAGCCGGATGAGCATCTGGCGAAAGTCAGTGACCTTGGTACGTTGGAACCGGTCGAGATCAGCTTGGATGGTCTGGTTGGCATAAGCCAAGTCGCGCTCCGCCAGGCCCCAGCCCCTTCCAGCGCAGCCAATTGGCCGCGCAACCGAGCGGCCGTCGAGCGCCGCGTGCCCTCCGGATCAACATCCAGCATCGAGAGCGTATGGCCCAACGCACCCAGCAACCCAGACGTACCAAACCGCCCCCCAGTCCCACCCGCAGTAACCCGCGCCGCAGAGGCAGCACGCGCAATGCTTCCTGGCGCGGGCGCCGGCGCGGCACTGGTGCGGCTGCCAGCCGGCATGCTGGAAGCTGTTTCGCCCGTCGCACTCGAACTCGCTCCCACCCAATCCTCCGACTCGGCATCTTCTGCCGCACTGCCATAGATGGACAGCGACGCTGGGCCGGGGCTGGGGCTGAGGCTGGAGCTGAGGCGTCGAGGTCGCCCCAGGGAGCGGGAGCGACCGGCGCAAGACTATTCACACCATCTCGCACCCCATCCTCCCCGCCTGGACTGGAGGATGCCAAGGCAGCTTGTAAGCCGGACCGGCCACCGCGCTGCAGCGCGCCAGTCAACCGACCTGCATGGGCATCCACCGCCTCCAGTTCCTCCAACTGCGCCCGCTGTGCCTCGAGCCCCGTTGCGACAGCCTCGACTTGGGCATGTTTCATGTGCCGCCACTGGAGCAGTTTTTGCAAGATGGCACCGTACTGCGCATACTCGTGCAACGGCTCACTAAAGTCTTCCTGCCACGACTGCAACATGTGCCCGTCGCAACAAACGAAGCGTCTGACGCTTGACCACACCGCTCAATCGCTTCGGCCAACGGGCCTTGCTCAGTCAACGAAAACGCATTCAACACTGCGCCCAGTTCGGCATAGTCGGCCGCCGCTTCGTGCCACCGCTTTTGCAGTCGACGATTGACTTTTTCCATCGTGCCCGTCAAGTGGGTGGTGAAGCTATCGGTAAACGCTTCGGCATCTTGAAAGTGCGTGTCGGGCTCACGCAGCGCCGTCGAAGCAGGGGGGAGGGGCAACGCATCGTACGCCGCTGCCTCGGCTGCCACACTGGCTGCCAAGCGGAACGCATCGGGATCGTCCAAGTCGGCGTGGTCGGGCGCGGGCGGGACGGCAGCTGGGCCGACGCGCGCCACGTCGTGCGTCGGAGCGCGCAAGTTGGACCGCGGCAGGGTCGAGAGTGGCGGCGAGGCAACCATCTGCGCCCAGGACAAACGACCATCCAAAAAGTGGAGGTAAACAGGCGAGTGGCCCAAGACGGGGTGGGTGGCGAGACGGCGCAAAAACGATTGCAGCATCCGCCTACGCCGTGCGATCGTCGTTGCATCGTCCACCGCACGCGTCTGCTTGACGGCGTACTCGGCGAGAGAATGTTTGTCGGGAATGGGCGGAACAAGGTGGACGGGGTAGAGCCGAACCAAAGCATGCCGAAACGCTTCGAATTCGCTGTACCGCCGCGCCGCCTCGAGGGAAACACCATTGGCCAACTTGGCCCGCGCTACATACACAATGTACCCGGCCCCCTTGGCATCACCGGCCTTGTGCGCATCCACGATGCGCACCTCGGTCACCGCGGGTCGGCCGACCCGCTGGGTGCGGCGGGGGGGCGGCGCACGGACAGAGGCAGCGGCGGGGCGGGGGCGGGCAGGTCGGACTTGGCAGGCACAGGGGAAGGCGAAGCGGGAGCAGGGTTGGGGGCAGGCGTGGCGACAGGCTCGGCCCTGTCCTCCTCGTCGTCCAAGGCGAAGGGGGAGTGGTGCGGGGTGGGGCTGTAGGGCGGCAAGGAGGGGTCGAGCAGCGCAGTGGTCGAGGCGGGGAGCGGGACGGACTCGGGGGGGGTCCAGCCGTCCTCCTGCTCGGCCGCAGCCGCGGCGGGCGGCGGGGGAGAAGGGGAGGGGCCGATGGTGGCGGGTACGGGGGGTCGGTGGGCGGGGTGAACTCGAAGGGGTCGAGGGCGGCGGGCGCAGACATGGCGGCGGGGGGGGGGGTGGTGGTGGTGGCGGTGGGGGGGGGGGCGGTGCCTCGCGGGGGAGCGTCGGCTGCTGGCGCTGGCGGAGGTGCAGCGGCACGGGGCGTAGGGTTGGGGGCTGCAACTTTCAAGCTGCGCAAGGTGGGGGAAGTGAGCCATGTATTCCTGTACAAGTCGCCTGTGGTCTATCTGCCGTCGGATGGGCTGGGCTGGCAAGGCATGGATGGGATGGGATGGGATGGGATGGAGGGGGAGAATGGATGGGAGTGGATGGAATGGAATGGATGAATCGAATGGATGGAATGGATGGGACAGAATGGGATGGGGCGTGGGAGAGGAAGGAGGGTTAGCATGGAGGATGAATGGATGGCGAGATGGATGGCTGGACTGGACATGGAATGGACATGTCGATGCATTTCCCACGCGCTCCTCGAGCCTCAGCGGAGCCCCAGCCGCTCCGCCTTGAAGCGCGACATGCGCTTTGGCTTGGCCGTTGACGTTGGTCCGTCTGCCGCCGCCGCCACCGCGGCTCCGTCCCGTCGCCCGGCTCGCCCGGCCGATCGAAGGCGGCTCGCGCCCGCGCTCCTGCACCGCCCCCACCTCCGTCGGCCGCGCAGCCCCCGACCCGGACCCAGACCCAGACCCCGACGGCGCTTCCGTCGTCGCGTCCAGCCCCAGACGCTCCTTGGCCATCTCGAGCAAGCGCCCATCCTCCTCGTCCGACGCACCTTCCAGCTCCACGCCGCGCGCTGAGCGTAGATCCTGTTCCTGTACCGGCGCACCCGACCGCGTCGTGCGCAGTGGCGCCAAGTGCGGGATGACCATCACGGGTTTGGGCGTACCCATCTGGCCCTCGGGCAGGCCGGTGCCCTGTCCCAGGCTGGCGCCCGAGCCCGGCGCACCGGCCTGGGCCGCCGCATGAGCTGCAAATGCACGTGCCACTCGGTCCTGTTTGAACCGCGACGGTTTGCCTTCCCCCCCGACTGGTCCGCCTCGATCGGCGCCAGGGCAGAGGGCGTGGCGGTGATGGCTTCGCCAGTGCTCGGGTCAAGAGGATGCTCGTCTTGGGACAAGGATACGGTCCATCGATGCCGGTCTTGCAAATGCCCGCTTTGATCCGTGCATACTCCCTCTGGATCTCAGCCAGGTGCAAGGCCGAGTCCAAATCAGCCTCGTCATCCTCGTTCGACTCTCCTTCTCCCCTCTCCTCGCCCCATCGGCATCAAACGTGGGCCGGAGCGCAGCCAGGTCCTCAGCAGTGTACTCTTCTTCGGACAGCATGGGATCCTCATCGTCGTCCTTCTCTTCCTCCTCATCCGACCCCAGCTCCTGCTCATCGTCCCCTGCCGCACCCACCGACTCACTTCCGCCGCCCTGGCTCGTCCTTTCCACATCCTCCTCCCTCGTTCCTTCCGCCCCCTCTTCCGATCCCCACACCGACACCGACTCCGACGAGGCGGCTTTGGTCATGGCCACCGCTCGTTCCGTGCCGCCGCAGCGCTTCGCCACTACTTGCGCCGAATGCGCCCGTTCCACCACCTCGGACGGAGGCTCGTCGGTATCGTACCCGTCTTCCCCGGACTGCGCCTCGGCTTCCTCGGACGAGGTGGCAAACCGGATCTGGCCACGCCTCGCACCACATCGGCAGCGTGAGGGGGCGCAGGACCCAGAGCTGTCCGACAGCCGGTCCGACTGCGACCCAGCCTCGTCCGACGAAGTAGTAAACCGAATCTGGCCTCGACACGAAGGATGGGTTGGCCGTCGGCCGTGGTGCCTACCACGGCTCGGCGTTTGATCTTGGGCGGTTTGGCGCTCGGTGGCTCGGTCATCATGGTGCCCGTGGGCGGGAACGCTCCATCACGCCAGCTTCGTCCTCCGGAGCTCGGTAGGCTTGGTTCGACGCTGCAAACCGGACGCGACGCACCGTATCCGACTCAGACCCATCCGACACGGACGCGCGCGAGGCAAAGCGTACTTTTCCCCCACCCGCGCCGGCGACGGCCCCGGTGAACCCGGCGGCGACGCACGGTACTCCTCGTCCGCGACATCGAAGCGGACGTGAGACCGACGTCGGGACTTGGACTGGACGACTGGACCTGGTTCGGCCTCGGACTCGGCTTCGGACTCGGAGGTAGAGCGCGCCGCTTGGGCCACCGCTTCCGCCCCGCGCCGCCGACGGGCCAAGGACGCAGCGTACGCCTTGGTCGGCCGCGCATGCGGCAGCTTGGTCGTCCCCTGCGTTGACTCCTCCGCCAACACGGCGCGGTCCAAGGCCGAGATGCCTACACTGGTCTCGGACTGCTTGGCGGAATCGCGTGGCCAACTCGGCTTGGGGCCCGTGCCCCGCTTCGTTCCCCGACCTCCGACTCGTCCGAAGCATCGGTCGCTCCCGATCGTACGGCCACCCCGGCCGCAGCAGGCTCGCCTTCCTCTTTGCCCCCTCTTCGCGCGGAGCGAGCAGAGGAGAGGCGTCAGGAAGCGCTTGCTCACGCAACGTCTCCCCCGCATTGTCATCCGGCGCGGCCGCTGCGTTGGGCTTCGGGCTTGGCTTCGGGTGTGGACTCGGGCTCAGGCTCGGGCTTGACTTCGGGCTTGGTCTCGGGCTTGGGCTCGGGCTCGGGCTCAGGCTCAGGCTCGGGCTTGGCTTCGGGCTCAGGCACAGACTCAGACCCAGGCTCAGGTGCAGGCTCAGACTCAGACTCAGGATTTGGGGGAAGGGAGTTGGACGGTCCAGTGGCGGAAGACGCGACGGCATTAAGCTTGAGGAACCCACCGAAACAGGGCACGTTTAGCCGGCTTAGTCTTAGCCGGTGTCGGTGTCGGAACCGGCGGAAATAGGGGAGGAAAGTAGAAGGGTTAGAGGGAGTAGGAGTAGGAGTGGAAGTGGAAGTAGGAAGAGAACAGCGGGGATACAGTGCCAGTACCGACGGGCGAGTTGGACCCGGTAACGGGAGGCGTAGGGTAAGGCGTAGGCGAAGGATGAATGTGGTGCAGGGCAGAAACGAGCGAAGGCACGTTGGCCGTCGAGTCCAAGTCGGCGGAGGCGCAGCGAGGGGCCAAAGCTGGAGGAGTGACGGCGTCGGCATGCGCTTGGGCCGCCGAGGGCGTCGGGACGGGACCGCCAAGCGAGGTACGACGTATAGGTCGTTTAGCCGGTGCTCGCTTGTTCGGCGTTCGTTCTACCACGTCCCGCGCCAGAGCTGGTCGAGCAGAGGCCGAGGGCGCAGGGGATACCGTTGGTTCGGCCGCCGGCCGACGCGGTAGCGCCACGCCGCCAGCTCCATCGGACAGAGGCGCAGCCGCCGCACTGGTGCCTGGTACCGCCACGCCGGCCGCTTGGGAAGCGATTTGCTCAGCACCCAAACAGCGCAATGATCTTCGCCGCCTCGTCTGTCCATTTTCATCCGGCTCGTCTTGGCCATCCTAGTAGGCGGAGGGGGGCAGATGGTGCCAGCTCTCCTTCTTCGTGCGAGGTCGAGGGAGGAGGGGGAGGTTGTGAATTGGGTCGAGCCAAGACCACTTGCATGTTCTCTGCCCTTTGTAGATCTTCCTCGGACGGTAGGGAGACCTTGAGGTTACGCAGCGGCTTGCTCAGATCCAATGCTGCCTTGTGATCCTCCCACACATGCGAACGCCATCGCTGACTAGGCGAGGGGGAGACGATGCGCACATGCTTTGTGCCCGCAGAGGAAGGGGGGACGGGAGGGGGACCTGCCGCGCTCTGCCTGGTCGCCCGCCTGGTCCAAGGGCGGGGCGAGGGGCATCCTTCCCGTGCGCGAGGTGGGAAGCGTCGTCCTGCGAAGCCAACGTATCGTCGGTATGGTGGTGCGGGATGGACTCTACCTCGCGCGCCCAGACCGAGGGACCCGGTACGGCATCTGACGAATGCTTGGCCCCGTCCGAGTGGGGATTGAGATTCAAAAAGCCCCGTTTAAACCCCGAGGCGCCAAATGCCTTGGGCGGAGGCTGCCAACTAACACCATCGTGGTCCGAGAGCGAATAGGGAAGGTGCGGGTGGACCGCATGACCAGGCAAGTGGCCATCGAGGATGCTCTCGCCCCGTGTCGGCGACAGACCCATTGGCGTTCCGGCTCCACTGGGACACGGCGTGTAGGACAAGTGTCGCTGAGCGCAGGTTTTGCGGCGGCGGCAAATCGGCGCTATGAGGCAGCGGCCGCAGCTCGGCGAGACAAGAGGTCGGTACGGGGGGGGTGGCAGGAGCAGAAGCAGAAGCAGAAGTAGAGGCAGATGCAGGGACAGACAGAAGCAGAAGCAGGAGCAGAAGTAGACGTCGAAGCAGCAGGCACAGATGTCTGGTGACGTTGCCACATCCGTCTCGGATGTGTGGGGGGGAAGACGTATCGTCCTCGTCGAGCCCGGCTTGGGCAAACATCTGGTCAATCCACTTGCGCCGCTCCTCGGCATCCACCCGTTGCGGCGTAAAGGGTGCGATCGTCGCCGCGCCGCCCTGGAGATGGGACCAGGCAGAAAGGGGAAGCTTGTCGTCCGATCGGCACCGGCACCGGCTGTTTATCCTCCTCCTCCTCGGGCAGGCGCTCTACCGGGTCGACAAACGGCGGCCATCCTCGGTTTTGCGGTCCAAATCGAGGTCCAGCAGGGGCTCGCCGTCCTGCTGTGGCCCAGCAGCCAGACCTAGCGCCGAGAGCAGCGCGGCGGAGGCGTGTTCGATGACCAGTTGGCGCACGTGCTCGCGCTCGGCAGTGAGCGCAGCAGTTTGCTTGGCCAGCGCAGCACGGGCAGCAGCATAGGAAGGGAAGAGCGGCGGGTGCCGGCCGGATTGTCCCTCGGATGCGGCTTCTGGCCGGGGAAGGCGGAGAGGGGCAGGCCGACGGGGCCGTCGGGGGCGAGGGTGGGCGGACATAGGCGGCGGGGGGCGGCAGAGGAGGAGGCGGGGGGAGGGGGGGGGGCGCACGCTGGGAGCGGCGCCGGCTGTGGGGGGTCGGCCAGGGCGGTGGCGAGGTGGGCGACGTGGGCAAGGGCGGCGTCGAGGGCGTGGAGGCGTGCTCGCAGCGCACCGACCGCATCGCCGGGGGGAGGGGGGGTGGGGGGGGGGGTGGGGGGGCTGGCGGCGGGGGCGGCGGCGGCGGACATGGCGGTGGGAGCAGCAGCGACGGTGGTTGGCCGGGTCGAGGCGGAGGCCGCCGCGCTCGGGCCAGGAGTGGGGTTTGCGTCTGCCGCCCCGACTCTGGCGAAGGCCTGGGAACACCGCACACGCACTCAATCGGCCAATTCCCACCCAATTCCCACCCAATTCCCACCCAATCCCCGCCGAAATCCCGCCAAAATCAGACACCCACCTCACGCGCCGCCGCCGCCGCCCAACACTGCCCCCGCGCCCATCCCGGCCCTGGCCGGCCGCCCGCCGCGCCCGCCGCACCCCGCCGCCCCCACCGCATCGGCCAGAACCGGCTGCGCACCCCAAACTCAAATCCTGTTCTCGGCCGGCTGGGGTTTTTTCGTCCTCCCACGCGTGTTGTTAGCCAGACTGCCTCTGCCTGTGCCCGCCAAACACACGCCCCACTCGACCCATCTGCCGGTCTGTCGCGCCACCCGCCGCCCATCTCGCCTGATGATCATCCGCTTGCCGTTTTGCACGAACCGAGGTCCTGTTGGCCCTTCCATATTCTGCCCCCTGCCCTCTTCCGCTCATCCGTCTCATCCATCACCGCGGCCAGGGCTCTGCACGCGCCAGGCGCCTCGCACTGTCAGTGCGTAGCTCAGGCTGAGCGCTGACCCACCCCCTGACGCCTGACGCGGGTCATCACCCGGCCTTTCTGCCGCCCATGGCTTTTGTAGCATCCGCCCCCGCACACACCTGCGGTACTAGCTAGCCCCTTGTGTTGAAAACAGACCCCCTGCTTGTTAGGATTCTGGCAGTTAGCCATGGGGGACGCACCTCTCAATATTCAATCAACAGTCTCCTTTTTCATGACTGCAATCCTGTTAATCCTGTTGCTTCATAGCCCCCTTTCTTCTGAGGTACTCAGGGTTCTAGGAACAACACCTTGCCGCGCTACCAGTGGTCTGCTCTCCTGCATATCAATCTCCTTCCGAACGTGACAGAGTGTGGATCATTAGGACGCGTCCCTACCGCTGCATTCGCTCCAAGAGAGGTGGTATCAAGTTCTTGTGTCGCGGAGGTCCCGAGCCGGCGGTATCTATGTCCTGCAACGACCAAGGAATTAATCACCGACACGGATGACAAACGGGATGGTTTTGGGAGGGCAGTGTATGCGCTGGAGAGGACAGGGGAGACGAAGACAGGGCGAAGCAAACTTGACGCCGTGCACCATGAGATAGGAGGTGATGAGAGCGATTGGTGCGCAGGAGCGGTGTGGGCGGGTGTGCTCGGCGGTGACCGTGGCCTGTCCTGGGCTCGTGCTCGTGTCCATCCGTCCAAGGGCAGTGGTGATTAATTGATTACCGACGGATTCGATGGTGATGACGGCTGCTTACCCAAGCAGGTGCGTTCGCCGCACGGGGCCACTGCACGGGCCATCGCTTTTCTCGGAGTTCACGTTGGCGTTGGCCGTGCGAGGTCTCAACTCTCCGAGCAGCGCCCCAGGCAAAAAATTCTCCCGCACCGCGCACCGCTCCTGTCGACGTTCGACGCGCTTTGTCCCTGCCTTGCCCTGCCCGGTCCTCCCGCCTGCCCCCCCCCCCCGCTCCCCATCATGTCGACCATTGCCCAGCAGACCAAGGGCCTGACTCCCCCCGGCCCTCCCTATCCCTTCTACCTCGGCGGCGTGGCGGCCACCTGCGCCGTCGTCTTCACCCACCCGCTCGATGCGGTCAAGAACCGAATGCAAACCCAGACGGGTGCGCGCAAGTCCATGGCCTCTGTCTTGGTCACCACCGCACGCCAAGATGGCATTGCTGGTGTGTACCAAGGCTTGTCCGCCTCGGTCTTGCGCCAGATGACCTACTCCCTCGCCCGCTTCGCCGCCTACGACCACTTTAAAAACGTCTTGGCCCGCCGTTCGCCCGATGGATCCATCTCCAACACCGCGCTGGCCCTATCGGCAATGGGCGCCGGTGTGATTGGTGGGGTGGCGGGCAACCCAGCTGGTACGTGCCGTTCCATCTTTTGGCATACATGTCTTTGCGTTGTGCGTTTCGATCGGCCTGAGCTGACTGCCTGATGCGATGCGTGCGCGGCGCACAGACATTATGTGGTGCGCATGACGTCCGATCTGAACAAGCCAGTGGAGAAGCGGTTCAACTACCACGATGCAGTGACGGGCGTGGTGCGGATGGCACGGGAGGAAGGGGTGGGATCGCTGTTCCGGGGGTTGGCGCCCAACCTGGTGCGGGCGGTACTGATGAACGCGACGCAGCTAGCAACGTACGACATGTTCAAGTCGTCGTTGCTTGGCACGGGCTACTTTAGCGAGGGCACCGTGTTGCATTTACCGCCTCCTTTCTGGCCGGCACGGTGGCAACGACAGTGACCAGCCCGGCAGACGTGGTGAAGGCAACGCTGATGAACGCGCCGACGGCGTCGGTGGGGCTGCAGACGCTCAAGACCAACTTGCGCGCCGATGGGGTCAAGTTCCTGTTCCGCGGCTACGTGCCCTCCTGGATCCGTCTCACGCCCAACACGATCCTGATCTGGATGTTCTTTGAGCAATTCAAGCTGGCCGTGGACTGGAACCGCTCGCGGCGGATCCAGGCGGCGGTCCAAAACACGATGCCGCAAACGACCGTCTCGGCATGAGGGTGCGACGCGCGGACGCCGCCTGGGCACGGTGGTGGAGGATGCTATACTATTCTGCTATACTATGCTCGAGGGACATGATCGCTGCGTGCGGCGTGGAGAGAGGGTGCTTCGCATGTGCTGGGGCTGTCCATAGGCGCCAGAGGGCAGCGGGCGGAACGGCGGGGCGGAAGAAGGGGAGGGATGGGGTTGGGGACGCGGGTGACCGGTGGCACGTGCGGAGTGGCGCGTCGCGGCTTTGATGGGCGAACGAACACCAAAGCACACTTGAGTCTCCTGTACCTCGTGGCCCCTCCCCCCCCCCCCCCCCACCACCACCATCCCCTCCACCACCACCACCCCCTCCCCCCCCATGGCCACCCCCACCCCCAACACCAGCCTCTCCGTGCCCAGCCTCACCGATGCGGCCACCGACACCGACACCAGCGCCGCCTCCGCCGCACGCCTCCGCCCGCTCCCCTCCCGCTGCCCACCACCGAGGCTCAAGCTCTCTGCGCCTTTCCCCACCTCGACGCCCTCTTGGCACCCCCCGCGCCCCCCGTCCCGCCGGTCAGCCCCGACCCCGCGCACCTGTTGGCGCACATGCGCTCCAGCCCCCCCTCCCCCCTCCTCTCCCGCCTGCGCCCAGCCCACACGGATGGATGCGTGTGCCGCCCTGCGCACTGTCGTCCTCAACGCCCTCAGGCGCCTCGTCGCGCCCGCCCCCCCGGCCAGGCACGACAGGCCAAGCTCTCATCCCCAACCCCGCCGCACCTTCCTTCCTGCCGCCCCAGCCCGTCCGCCCCCGCCGCTCGGCCCGCGCGCCCACCAGCACGTCCACACTCCAGACCCCCCAGACGCATATCCACCTCCACTCCCACTCCTACTCTCGCTCGCTCGCCCACACCGCCCCCAACAGCCGCGGTGGCAGGCACCTTGGATCGTGCCATGGCACGCCAAACGTGCCACCGTCTGGACGAGTTTTACTCTGCCTCCTCCGCCCGGGCAGTAGGCCCACGGAGGAACAAGCTACGCGTGCCGCACCCCAAGTCCAAGTTCACGTCCGCATCCACATCCACATCCACGTCCACGTCCTTCTCCACGTCCACGTCCTACTCCACCCCAGTTGCGCCGAGCAACCTACGTGTCAAACGTTCCGCGCGTCCATCTCTGGTGTCCTCGGGCCGGGCCAAGCGGCTCTGCCGCTCGCCCCCGCTCCCACCGTTGGACCAAGACTGGAAATTGGATTCGGTCTCGGTCTCAGTCTCGCTCTCGCTCTCGGACAGCGATTCGGAGGTCCCTCTGTCCAGGCTGGGCTGCCGCGTCGCGCTTCCCACCACGATTCACCACCCCCGGGACCCACCGCTTCATTGTGCGGTCTGCCGCCGCGCCCGACTCGGCGATGAGGCTGACCAGCCTGAATTCGAATTCGATTCGGATTCCGAGTCGCAGTCGGAACCGGATTCAAGGTCGGATCGTGTGCTTGTGCCCATACCTAGGGCTGGAGCTATGGCTGGAGCTATGACTGGACCTGTATCCGTGTCCGTGTGCGTGCCCGAGCCAACTGCGGGAACGAAGGAGGAGGCTGGGGCAGGGGTGCACACGCATCGTATGCCCCGCCCAACGGGCAACTTGGACTTGGCCAGTGTCATGCGCCGCAGAGTCGCGCCCAACTCCAACTTACGACAAGCGCCTTCCTCTCCTTCTTCCCCGCCCCCGGCGCATGCCCATCCCGTCCGCTTACCAACTAACTCGCGCTACCATGGGAAGCGTGCGCGGTCCCCTCCCCGGATCAAACGGTCGAACACGCGGTAGGACAGACACGTGGACGGGCCTTAGGAGCTCCTTGACCTTGACCTTGGCCGCTGGGCCGTTTGCTCGTACCCGGTCCACGGCACGCGGCCCTCCTGCTTCCGGCGGACCGTTGGCTGCCCTGCACCTCCCTGGCTCAGTGGCGGGGTCGGGGTGGCGCACCCAACGGGCTGCTACTCCACGCGCACCCAACCGTGGACACGCGCACGTGCTCCTCCGTCCCAGCATCGGTGCACCACGCTTCGCCCCGTGCACAGACCTTAGCCTCCCACCCCGATCCCCACGCCGGCGCCTGGTACGCTTGGCCCCGGGTAGGACCACGTTGCCGCATCTTACTCGTACCCCGTCTCGGCCCGCCGCGCCCCCTGTGCCACGCCAACTTGACCCTCACCCTGCCCATGCCCATGCCCCTGAACTTGAACCTACCCCTACCCCTGAAGCTGAACCAGCACCGGGACCTACTGCCCAACGGCCGCCCCGATTGGGCATGGTAACCCGCGCGCTGAGTCAGTACCCCTCGGTCGGTACCTGGTCGGTACCGATTGAGCCTGCCGCACAACATGACGACGGCTCGGTGTCCACCCTCCGCCCCTGCTTCCGCCTCCGCCTCCGTCTCCGCCTCCGCCACCCCGCCCACGAGGGAGGCCGAACGGAAGACCCAGGACGCGGCGGCTACGCTCTTGGATCTAGGATCGGTCGGATGGGCGTAACGCCTACCGCGTGCTGCGTACCGTCTACCGCATACCGCCTACCGCGCGCCGTGTGTGTGGGGGGGACTCTCTCGAATCACTAGTCACTTGACTACTAGTAGTTACAGTGACTAGCCCCTGCTTACTAGCCACTCTGCTTCCCCCTCGGGCCGATCGGTTTCGGTCCCCTCCCTCGCTCGCCTTGAAACGCCACAGCTACAGCCAGTGCCAGTGCCGGGCGGCCAAGGGAGACGGAGCGTACCGCATCGTTCCGTGACAGTGCATGGGATGGGGTGCTGCGCGTCACCCCCCTCCGCGTGCTGGCGTTTGCGCTGACGCTTGCGCTTGTGCTTGCACCTAGGCTGGAGCTTGGGTTGACGTTTGGCGCCTCCTCTACCTGCTGCTCGTATACGCTATCCCGTCCTGTCCCGTCCTGTCCCGTCCTGCCCTGTCCGCTAGCCGGGCCCAATAATCTCGACGGTCGTGCCCGGCGCGCTGGCATGCATTCTGTCGCCATCGGATCGTCCCGCGCCACGCGCCACTGGTCATTTGAGACCCACCGCTTCATTCGCTCCTGCAGTGGATACGGGCAAACGCATATGCTGCCCATCTTGAATCTCATTTCTTGCTTGGGTGTGGGACCTACGTTCCTCCGCCCCCAGGGCGGGGGACGAGGTCCCTCTGAGCAGGGCAAGGCCGCCGCACGTCCCGTCGACCGCACCGGTGCATGGCCTAGTGAGATGGTAAGGGCTGGGGTGGGGGTCTTTCCCTGTCTTTTTCCTGCCAGTGCATGTCGTTGGATTCCTATTTCCTGTGCTTGCTGAATTTTCAGTCGGAATGCGGCGTAGGGTGCAAGTGACAGCTGAGTCACACGTGACAGGGCCAGGACAGAATGGAAGAGTAGGGGGGACGAAACGTGAGACGTGAGAACAGAGACAAAGGTGAGCGACGGATAGCGAACGATGAAGGGAAGAGCAAGTATACACAAGAGAGATGAGCCCAGGAGAGCAGAGCAGAGCAGGGCAGGGCAGAGAGAGAGAGAGAGATGCGATGATACGAGATCAGCTCAGGCATAGACGCTAGACGAGGAGGGGTGCGTCAGCGTGCGCAGCCAGTACAGCGCATTGGCCAAGGCGCGTTCGGCCCAATCGGCCAAGGTACCCCAAAAGTTGACGCTCCACGGGGAGCGCTGCACGACCTCGCCGCGCGCGTTGCGGACAAACGTGACGGTACGGTCTAGCGGGCCATAAGCCATCTTGCCAGCCGGACGACGGTAGATGGTCAAGCGAGCGCGGTGCAGCACATGGTCCGCGTTGCCCCCCGCACGCAGCTGGGCCAAATGAGCCAGCGGGGAGGAAGAGGAAAACAGTGCGTTCGAAGGCGCAATCGACCACTTGAGCACTTGCGCCCCGAATCCATCTCGCACGTCCCGCTTGAAACGTCAATGTGCACTCCCCAGATCCACGCGCGCTCTTCAAAGTGGCCCTTTACCCCCCGCACCAAGCCCGCACCATTCTCACCCCCACCCTCGTCGCTGACCCCTTGACCACCGGCGATCGTCTCGTCCTCCCCGCCTCCGTGCGAATCGGGGGGAAGCACCGTGCGGCTCGACTGGCCCGAGCGGTGGGAGCGGTGCGGAATCACGGTGCGCACGAGCAGGTCGGGATACGCTTTGGCTTCGTCCGGTTCGGCCCAACGGGCATAGTGCAGCATAGGAAGGTAAATTTCCGTTGCGACACCCTGCTCGGCCGCGGCCTGAGCATCGGCCCGACTCAGCTCCACTTCCAATTGGAACAAGCCCGAGTCACAATCAAACGTCATCAAGCGTGGTGTGCCCACCGTGGCACGCGCGTACGCACGACAAAATGCCCGGCTCGCCCGGCCGCCACGGTGCAGGTCCCCCATAGGCAATGGGAAGGTAATGTCGCCAATGGGGTGATGGTGGTTCCACTTCCCGGCTTGGGCGGTGGCCTGTGTTAGACGAGGGAGCGTATCTGAGTTGATCGACGATGAGGATACTTTCTGTGTCGGTTTCGACCCGGGTTCCTCCGCCCCCTCTAACGAGGGCACACTGGTTGAGGTGTGCGCCAACGTGGCAGAGGAGCCGGCCAGGGGCGCATGGTCCTTCACCTTCCGCGGCGAGGCAAAGTCAATATCGTCAGAGGACCAAAAGGAAAAATCTTCGCCGTTCCACTGGTCGCCTTGGAGATGGGAGTTGAACGGGTCATAGCTCCACGCGGTATAGGACAAAATGTTGGTCCCCTCACACGCGCGGAGCGTCGTGTCGAGCGCCCGGAGCTGGTTGGAGTAATCGCCTTGACCTTTGCCCTTGGGATCGCCAAAGTACGCCCTGCGCTTGTCCAAGTCATACGGCGTGCCTAACTCGCCAATCAAAGTGGGACAGGCGCCAATTCGATCCAACGTGTCCTGGCGCAAGTAGGTGAGCTGGTCGTGCATCGCACGTCGGATCGCCCCAAGACCCAGTTTGAGCCCCAACAGCACACTAGGGTACTTGCCCCGCAAGATGCCCAGTGCATCCACGTTGAACCAGTTCCAGTGCTTGGTAATCAACGTCAGGCCATCGTAAAAGTGGGGCGTCGAGCACACACGCTCGCCCAGCTCGCTCGTCGACAGCACTGGCGGCGGCTCAAACACGGGCGGTTGCACCATCACAATCGCATCGGGGTGTATGGCCTGGATCGCAGTGCGGTACGCACGCCAAAACGGTAACCAATAGTCCTCGATAAACTCAATCGGCTCTGTTGGTTCGGCATCCGGCCTACGCGACCGACAAAAGTAGTCCTTGTCCTTCACCTGGCCCGTTTCCAGGTCCACGCCCCATGGGCCGCCCAGGGACACACGCCCAATGGCCAACTGGCACTACGCTCCCACCCCCACTTGGTCCCACCTTGAATCCGATCTTGCTCGGGTGTCAGCCAGAGCACGGCGCCCTTCGGATCGACCTCCATGTCCTTCACCCTCTTGGGCCCCAGCGGACCAAAGTCCCACCGCTCCACAGTTTGCACCTGGCCCATCCCCAGCCGCATGCTCTGCAGCGGACTGGGCATAGGACCCATCTTGAGCGGCCACGACGTGGGGATCTCGTCCCAGACGCGCAACCCACATACGTCGGGTTGGGCTCGTTGAGGCTGTCCCACCCAATCACACACAGTCTTCCAAATCGCCCGCATCGTGGATGCGCTGGGCCAGCTGCGCACACGCCGCGATAAAGTGCTCTTGCAGCCAATCTTGGATATTTTTGCCGTCCAGCACGCACTGCGGCGCCAAGTCGCGCCCAGCAAAAAACAGCGACGATAACGTCGACGCTGCCAGGCGCGAGTAGTTGGTAGCCCACAGCATGGGCGGGAAGGTTTGCGGCTCGGGGTGCTGGGCCGACGGCCATTCGAATTGCAAAAACGCAGCCTGCGTCGGCGTTACAAACCGCCGATCGATCCCACAGGCGGGCAACACCCAAAAAGGGGCTCCACAGCCACCTGTGTAGCGCGAAAATAGGTCTTGGTGCGGGTCCATAAATACCCGAAAACCGTACTGCTTGAGCTTGCGCAGCACCTCCACCACATAGTCCATGAACTCCTCGTCGTACTTGCCCCTGCACGCGGGCGCGCCAAGCAGATCGGGTCAGCTTCCATCCAGACCAGTGCGATGCGCACATCCCAGAGGGAACAGCAAGGCAGGCAAGCAAGGCAGGGGGTAAGGAAGGAGGGGGACGGGGGACGGGAGACGGGGGACGGGGGACGGGGGACGGGGACACGACCAAACGTACGGGCCAGCGTGCTCGAGAGCCTCCCATGTGAACGGGTAGCGGATGACATTGAACCCCCAAGCGCGGAGGCGGGCCAAGTGTTCGTCGGCCGAGCCGTCGTCGAGGCGGAACGGGGAGTGGCGAAAGGACTCGCCGCCGGTTTCAGCGATGCTCCAGACGAGGTGGGGGCGGATCAAAGGTGCTGCGGCCGCAGGGTTGCTTGCCGCCGCACAAATTGACGCCATGGAGCAGGACGGTGCGGCCGGGCAGTGTCACGGAAATGCTTGCCAGAGGCGTGGAGGTAGGTGGCGGGCACAGGGGCGCCCGTGGCGTGCGAGGTGCTGGGCACGCGCGTGGACATGATGGGGAAGAGGAGAGGAGAGGAGAGGAGAGGGCGTCGCCCCATGCCGTCATGCTCACGCTGTGCCCATCCGACGCTTGGGCCCGGCTGAGCGACTGGGGGCTGATGCACTGATGGCTCCTGGTAAGGCCGGTAATTATCGATTACTGATGAGCGATGGGTGGCATCACAGGTGATGGGCTGATGTTTGATGCTTGGTGGCGTGGAAGCAATGCTGGCTGCTCCATCGCCTCCCCTCCGCCCGATGGCCAGCGGAGGGACGGTCGGCGATGGGTCCGCCACCGCGCCCCACACCCCTCCCGACGCCCCCTCTTGGGCCCCTTCGCCCGCCTGGGTGGCCGATGCTCGCACACACGAGGCGCGTCTGCGCGCCGCGCTCGTCCTCACTGATCCCGCTCCGCCCGCGCCCGGTGCGTTCACCATCCAGCCTCCCTTCCCCCCGCCCGAGGCTGCGGGCAGAGCGGAGGACCAGGCCCGGGACACGCCTGTTGCCATCGGCACGGCTCAGGTGCGCTCGGGCGTGCTGGACCAGCTGCAGTGCGCTGCTACGTTACCCTTTCGCATCACTGGCTTGACCCTCGTGGCTGGGGTCGACATTAGCTTCTTCCGCCCTGCCCCTACCTCTGCCCCAGCTCCTGCTCCTGGCTCTGTCCCTGGGACCGAAACGGAGGACCTGCCTCCCCATCCCCTGCCCATGGCGGACCTGGACCCCCACCCACGCCCCCGCCTACCGAAGAAGGGATAGGTGCTCTGGTCATTCTCGCCTACCCGTCCTTGCAGGTCGTCCACACGGTCGTGGAGCGTGTACCGCTTCACACACCCTATGTGCCTACGTACCTTGGTTTCCGTGAGGCCGCCGTGTACACAGCGCTATTTGCACGCGTGCCGGCTCATCTGCGGCCGCAGGTGGTCCTGGTCGATGGGAATGGACGGTTGCATCCGCGTGGAGTGGGATCCGCGTGCCACCTAGGTATCGCCCTCGACCTTCCTACAATTGGCGTCGCCAAAAGTTTGCTCCGGTACGACAAGGACGCCCCAACTGAACCTCACGTCAAAGCCCTCTTCCATACTGACCCAGCACGCATCCTCCTCCCCCTCTACCGCACCCACCAGAGCGAGGCGCAAATGCACCTTAATAGCGACAAGGATGGGGATGACCAACTGGCCGGGTCGCGTTGCGTCCCCTACCACTTTCTCCCACTCCTCTACCTCGATTGACATCTTCATCTTCACCTTCACCTTCATCAGCATGTGCATCTGCCTCTGCATCTGCATCGCGGTCTGGCACAGGAGCCCAGGCGACCAACCCGATCTTTGTGTCACAGGCCACAAGCTTTCCTTAGCCACCGCCATCGTTCTCGTCCGCGCATGTTCCCTCTTCCGCGTCCCGGAGCCCGTTCGACAAGCCGATCTGCTCTCCCGCCAAGCCGTCCGCCAAGCGCAAGCACAAGCACAACCACAACCGCACGCGCAGCTTTCCCCCGCGCATTCTAGCCGTTCGGGCAAGCCGTCCGGGGACCCCGTGCATGAATTCGGTGCGCACGGGATCCCAGGCGCCACACGTGTCGGCCATGATGTAGGCGCGGCGGGTAGAGGCCAAGGCGAGCTGGTGGGCAGGGGGGGTACAAATCGATCTGAAAAGACCAAGGAAACGATAGAGGAAGAGGGGAGGAGTCAAGAGTCTCAGGTGAGGCGTGGCAGTACCAACAGGGGTGGCGTGGCAGGGGATAGAGAGACGCTGGTGTTGACTAGGGATTAGTGTGGCCAAGCGGTATGGGGGACGGACGTGGTAGCAGAGGAGGTTGGAAAGAGCCGGAGTCCTACCGTGACATGGCATGACATGACATGACATGACATGACGTGCATAACAACAGGTTTGACCCCCCCCCCCCCCCCACCGCTATCTGAAGAGCACTTTTCTTGGTCCATACCCTTCCCCAGTATATCTGAGCATCCGACGAGTACGCTGGCTTCCCGATGGCTGGTTGAGGTATGCGAGCACCTTTAGTCAAGCGCAACCACGTGTGAGCGCCTCTCAGCACCGTCTAGCCCAGTATATAGTAGGTACTCCATCCACACACTACTGCACACGACCCAACCCGCCCCCAACGCGGGGAAACCAATCCCAACCTTCCTCACGAGGAGTGGCTCGCAACAGCATAGGATGAGACGACAACATTGGCATTCATGAATCATTGTGGCACTGCGCGAAAAGTGCAGATGGCTGGCAAGGGAGACATTCAGAGAAGAGGAGGACAGATATGATGAGAGATCATAGGGGGACCTAGGAACCTAGTAGGACGATCCGAATCCGCGGGCGGGGGCTCGCCTTTGGCACATGCGACAGCTAAGTTAGCGCCACCGGCGTGCGCGTTTGGACGCCCAGGACGGGTGCGCGTCGCCGGCGGCGACCAAGAGTCCGACGGGCGACGGAGACGGAGGGGAAGCAGCCAAGGCGCGTGGGGACGAAGGGAGAGGACGAGGGGAGCAGCGCGACGCGCCCTGTGGCGACGCAGGTAACAAAAACGGGTCCGGTGGCCATAGGGGCAAAGGAGCGCGTTGGGTCACAAGCCAGTCGTGTAATTTGTATGCCAACGGACCGGGCGGGACACCCGACGCGTATGCTTGCCCCGTTACCGCAAGCAGTTCTTGCGCTTGTGCCCGCACCGACTCTTTCGTGCTCGCCCCAGCCCCAGCGCCGTACCCACCGCCAGGACCACCACCGTACACGGGGTGAGACGAAGCAAGTAGCAAATGAATATGCCGCACCATCGTTTCGAGGTACATGCCGTCCGAGCCCCACCGGCCTGACGTACCTCCCCCGCCCGTGCCTCCAGCGCGCACGGGCGAATCGGGTCCGCCTAGCCTTTTACGTGGCCGCACAGGCACGTCCAGCGCCATTGCGTCGCCTTCGTCAGGCAGGCTGGGAGCGGGTGCCGTAGAGGCCCGAAGGCGCGGACCAGGACAGGCGACACAACTACTCGAATGCGGAGTGCAAAAGAAGGCAAAATACCCGATTCGTCACACGGGTCCAGCGCGGGGAGAAAGGATTGACGTTGCACGATCGCTTTGAACGCGCATGGGGCCAGAGGGAACGGCGTGGGCTCGTGCTCGTGCACTTGTTCGGGCACTGGGCCGTTCGAACGCGTAGGCGCTACGCAGTGCACAATGCTCAGACTCGCGTCCCACATGAGAAAGTCTTCCGCGCTCGGAGGACATCCAGGCAACGTGGATTGCCATCTTCGAATGGCCAGATGGGCTTGCTCGGGGGTGGCGAATTCCTGGCCATGCCAAAAGGGAGCCCGCTTGGTTGGACGGTGGGATGCGGGGTCATGGTTGCGAGTCAAGCTGTCGCCACGTGCGGAGGAGGGGAAGGGCAAACCAAGGGCTCAGATAGGTGGTGCAGGGTGGAGCGTGCACGAACAAAGACAAGCTCGGTGAGGAAGAACGAGGGGAGGGAGGGTGCAGGGCAAGGAAGGACCCCAAGGCGGCGCGGCGCGTCTGAGCGGGCGGTCAAGGATGGTACGAGGGCAGCAGGGGGGGAGCGCGGGAGTGGGAGTGGAAGTGGGAGTGGGGAGTAGGAGGAGATGACGGAGCGCGTTCCGTCGGCACCCACGTTGAATGGGTGCTAACGTTTGCGGTGTACCGGCGGAAAGCACAGGCAACCAACAGGTGAATCAGGCCACTGCGGTGGCTGCCAACACAATCTGGGATGGGATGGGATGGGATGGGATGGGGTTCAAGAAGAAGAGCAGCTGTGCGCTGGGTGCGTCAGCGCCTCAGCAGCAGAGTGTGCGAGGAGTGTGGGATGCGCTTCAAACTCAGTCCTACTTTTCGCGCTGAGGCGCTGAGGCGCTGCGATCGCACGCGACAGGGCGTATTGTCCGCCTGGCCCTCCCTCTCAGACAAGACCCAATCAGGCAGGTGCTGCCTCCATCCACCGTTTGCTATCTACGCCCTTCTGCGCCGCATTCCGCCCAGCGGAATTGGGAATTGACGTCATGCCCTTCATGACAAACGCAGCACCAAATCCAACCAACTCGCTGTTTCAATCAGAAAAAAGAGCAAGAAAAAAAAAAAAAAAACAGCCGAGGCCTGCCAATGCAAGGTGGATGCCGCATGGGCTGGGGCATTCGAGAGTGTTTTCCCCCCGCCGGCCGTGGCAAACGTCCTCGGCTTCAGCGGGACGAGCTATATTCCCGCCAGCCACTATACCCAGTCGGCATTCCCGACGTTAAGGAGGAGAGCACCAAGGACAAGCCCACAGCCCTGCGGACCTCCTGTCCGTTCCAAGCAGAGACCCGCAACAAATGAATCGAGGCATGTGCCCTGCGGGCGAGGTGCCAGACGACCGATCATGCGCATGCCCCAAAAGCAATACGACGCAAGCGAGGCAGGGCTATAGCAGATCCATTGCAACGACACAATCTCTAGATCACGTCCATTTCATTGACAGAGCTTAAGGCTGGGACAGGGGGAACGCTACGTTTTAACCTAACCGTTCATCTTGCGGGGGTTACTTGGGGGCGCCACCAGGGTCAAGGGACCAGGAGGATCGCCAGGATATCAGGACCCTCCGGCTCACGCCATCCGGGCCCGTACCCTAGGAAGCGCGTGTGGACACGGAGGAACGTGGTTGACATCCGAGCGAGGAACCATTTCCACTGAGACTTAGTAGCCAACTCCTTCCAATGCGCGAACAACTTGCCCGCCGTCTTGGTGCCGTAGTATCCTCGCGTCGTCAAAACCAGGGGAAAAACGGCTCTTGAGTGCGTCCCTGGTACTTGGCGTTCTTGTCGCATTCTGCTTGTTCAAGCATCCGAAGCAGCTCCTTCTCCCGGCGTTCCAAGGGGGTTGCGGTGCTCTCATGCACCACCCAATAAAATCGGTTGGTTGGCCTGCACTTTTTACATCAGCTGCCCCGTGACACGTTCCCAGCCACCCGCAGCCAGAGTATCGGTGATATTATTTGCCCTCTCCAGCGTGGAAGGGTTCCAGCGTGGAACGGTAGCGACGGTGGAACGGTGGCTAAGGTGGCGAAGGGGACCGGTGGCTAAGGTGGCGACGGGGGAACGGTGGCTAAGGTGGCGAAGGGGGAACGGTGGCTAAGGTGGCGACGCAGCATCAAGCTGGGGCGAAGCCCCAGCCGACCGGGCCGTAGGCCCGGTGGTCCTCCTCGTGGTGGATATCAAGGGAAGGGGAAGGAACGCTGGAAAAGAAGCAGGTGGCAGAAACATCAGGCATCAGGCATCAGGCATCAGGACGATGGATTGCATATTACAATGCCAAGGCGGCGTCCCACCCCTCGAACGGACTCCACCTTGGAACCACAGGGGACGTGTCCGCCGCGGTACCGGAGGCCGCATCCGCATCCGCATCCGGGTCAGGCCCACAGCCACAATCGTACGTCTGATCCAACGTGGCACAATCAAATTCCGGCTTGTGCAGCCGAGCATTGACTTTATTGTGCAGCGAGCAGAGCCAGAGAGAGGCCGATTTGCGCGAACCTACCTGGGGTGGAAACTGGTCCAGCATGGCTTGGAAGTGATTCGCACAGTCGCCACAGGGATACAGACGGGCAAACAAGCCAAAAAAGTCCTGCAGCATCTTCTTGTTCTCCTCGGTCGGACGATCTGGGTAGCGCAAGGTCATGGTATGCAAAAAGTGCCAGGTAGCACGACCCAGCTGCGCCTTGGCTGTCGCATTGCCCATTTGCGGCATAATGGCTTGTCCAGCCGGGTCGACAGTGTCCACTGCGCCTGTGGAAGCTGCGGCGGAGGCGGTGGCCTGCGCAGCAGCCACAGCCGGGCTGGAGGAACCAACGGGGGCAGCCGCAGACGGTGGCGGAGGTGGAGGGTCGGCATGCAGGTGCGGGCGGGCGCGGTCACACGCGGCCAGGTCGGCCCAATGCACATTCGGGTTCATCAGACACGCTTCAAAAAAGGTAGGCATCCTATCGAACACGGGTAGGGTAGCCGATCGGAAGGCCCTGGCCCACTTGCCCAGCCGGATGGAAGAGGGCCGGGGGCGGGGTCGGCACCGGCCGCAGCACCGGCGGGAACAGGAGCCCATTCCAGGGTGGAGGGTCGAAGGCGGTGGTGTGCTGGAGGTAGAGGTAGGTGGGCAGGAGGAGCACAGTGGAGGCGAGGAGGAGAAGCAGCCCGAATCGGCGCACCGTGCGTGGCAGACGCGCTGGTGCCGCCATGGCGGATGGGGCGGATGGGGTGGTGGGGGTGGTGGCTTGGGGACAAAGTGGCAAGAAGCGCTAAAATTGTGCCGTGGCAGGCACATCGAGGGATCATGCATCGAGCGTGCACCAGGCATCATGCATCAGGCGCTGATGCGCCATGTCAGATTGGCGGCACACCAGGCACAGCAGCACACTGCCGGCACGGCGTGTGTTCCTGCAGATTTGCGATCGCACCACAGCGGCCGTCTGCGCGTGGCTTTGGAGTCTTGGCGTTTGGCGCCGGCGCGTGACTAACTAGACTGCGTTTGCCGACCCACTGCGGCCTCCTCCACCAGCCATCGTTGATTAGCCTATGAGATCTTAGAAATACCCGATGATCGATGACCGGTGATCGTCCATGACATTGAATATTGACAGATGCCCCCGCCCCAATCTGGCCTGTGCTCGGTCTTGTTCGATCGCACAGATGGCCTTTTTGCCACCTCTCTGGCTCGTATCTTGTCTCTTCTCTCGCCCGTTTGGGCCCTACTGCGCGTTTTTTGACAAGAAAAGGTATCGGCTTAAACTGCACATTGCATTGCT
This sequence comes from Moniliella sp. 'wahieum', assembly GCA_003971905.1. Lineage (NCBI taxonomy): Eukaryota > Fungi > Basidiomycota > Moniliellomycetes > Moniliellales > Moniliellaceae > Moniliella > Moniliella sp. 'wahieum'. Next base: position 48,600 of record RSEE01000103.1, on the reverse strand, counting down.
AAGTTCTCTTCGCCGACTTGCTTCCCACCGCATCTGTTTCCTATTCCCCTCTTCAGCTTCATCTCCCTCTCCATTGCTTCGCCCTCAGCCGAAGTGCCTGTGTGTCCCTGTTATACTATCCGAAACCCTCACCGGCCTCCTCACAAGAGAAACACCTGTCATCGATGTGTTTACAATTGCACTGGTGGTGGTGAACTATAAGCCAGCCAGCAACGCCTATTACAGAGGAGAACATCAAGCAGCCAGTCACCACCAGGAGCTGGACTGCGGAACAAGGAAAACAGAAACCAGGAGGGGAAAAAACAACGGAACTCTATTAGAAATTGAGCCTGAGGATCCTGGGACTAAAAGGACGTTGGCCAAAAACACGACCCACCCCGCGGTGGCTCAACCAACACCTCTGCTGCTTTAGCCATCTGTGCTCGATTCCATCGCTTTATACATTTTTCTCATTCTCAATCCATTAATCATTGCTCCGTGAGTGTGGTTGTCGTCTGTCCCCGTGTCTCCGACCTTAGTATACAGTCCTTTTCTTCTCGTATGCACATGTCCCAACTGACGGTCTCTCCATAGATGTCGTTCTCGAGGGGCGGGGTAGCCCTGCCAGCGCTTATACTAATTCACCTACTCTATCCCCTCCTCTGTGGGATTCCTGCGCTACCCATATGCGTTTCAAAACCATTCACGAACGTGGATGCGCAAACCCGTTGTCAAAATGCGATCGGAGCCTAGATCTCCCCAGGTGAAGAGACAAGGCACAGACGCATGATCGATGGTCGAGGTCCTTGGGTTGGGGCCTCCCTGACGGGTTCCACATCCGTAGCAACCGCGACTGTTATCTCTACAGCCGCTGGTCTCAATGTTTGCCTACTGGCCCCACGTTTTCTCTCTCTCCTATGTCCCGGTCCCGCGCAATTTTCTACAGGGCATGAGTGTTGCTCCGTGTTGCTCCGTCCTCGGGGACAGAACTAGGAACGACAGTCACTAGTCACCATGTGCCAAGCACCTCAACATCTCAACTTGACACCTTACCATCGGCACCCAGACGATCACCCGCATGAATGTCTCTTGCACGTGCGCCCTGACCAGGACATGAAGAGAGGCAGACAACACCGGGTCCTGGTCCGTTTGCATTAGGGCATTCGCTCTGACTCCAACTTAGGACCTGCTTGCGGCCTGACGCGCCGACGGGAACAATACGAAGCGCCTATATTTTCGAGGCGAGTGGGCACAGTAGTACAGCTATTATACGGATACCTCCCCCCACCACATTCATACCAAGACCCTGTTCAACGTACGTATTCAGCCGCGGCAACACCACGGGAGGTGCGTGTGTACCGCTGCCAATGCCCCACTGATCTCGAACCGCAGGCGATGAGGATGGAGGCGTAGGCGAGAGATAAAACAGTAGAGACAGGGCAGATTCGGCGTGGTGGGTCTCTGGGACTTCCTTGATACGTAGCGAGGCGGGCTGGCTTTCTCTGTGCGCAATGGGAACGCAATTGCATCGTAAGGAGAAGATGCTTTCTGGTAGGCGAGCTGGTCTATGGTGTGCGGCAAAACTTCCACCAAGCGACACTTTAGGGCAGTGGTTACCCGTTCGCCTGCTATGTGTAGCACCTTGCTTCAAGGGCCAGCGAATCCTCTCTGAGGGCGTGAGTTCGAATCTCACAGGTGTCGATTTGATTTTTTGGCGCGGCGAGGAGGACGTTGAATTGTTGAATGTTAATGTTGCAGTCCAGCAAGGCCCAAGGTCGAATCTGAGGCTCAGATCTGACTATAGCTGACTGTAGGGCGCTGGGGTAACCAGTAACCAACCGATAACCCTGCCTCCGCCCTGCTTCCCCTCCGGCGCGCCTCCGACTGTCTGTCTTGGTTTCCTCCTCCAGCGGGGTAGGAGGTAGTGAGTAAGAGACTGTGAATGCAACGTTTTGTCGTTCACGCAACCCGAGGGGGCAGTATGGATATAAGAACGCGGGGCGGTGGAGGAAACGAGGGACCATCATGCACACGGTGCGATGATACAAGGTGTCGCGGAAAACCGTCGGAAGGGCAACCAACACAAGGGGCAGCTCATCCTGAGGGTCGGGGGGGATAGATGAGGCGGTGGGATGGTATGAGAGAGGCAACGCCGTCGTACAAATGAGGGCAAAGGAGATCAAACGGACAAACGGGACCAAACGGGACAGAGATGAATTGGGGACATGGACCAGCAAAGCCAAATAGGCCGAACAGGTATCACAGGTAAGCACAAGCATGAGATGCGCCGGGATGTATGGGTGCCGGGAGAGAAGAAGGGAGAAAAGAAGAAGGAAACCCGGCCGGCTCACGCCCACGGTCTGCCAGCCAGAGAGAGAGGGGGGGGGGGGGGTATGGCAGGGGGGCGTGGAGCTCGGAGGGGAGGTAGGCAGGAGCTGTGCGAAGGACATAACAAATGGGGGGGAAAGAATCCAACAACGCTGCTCGACACGTTGCAAAGGGAAACGAGGAAAGTGGTAACAGAAAGACCGAAACGCCAAGAGGCCAGAACGTCACATAATACATATTATGCCAATTCAACTGGCGACGGTGCGCTGCAGGCCCCCGAGCCAGCCGAAGGCGACGACGGGTCCCGGTCCCGCTGTTCCATATTCGGCAATCTCGGTTCTTCCAGGGCGCGTGCGCCGGTAATGTCGACAATCTGCGAGGCACCGGGAAAGGCAGGGAGGAAGAGGTTGTGGTACGGTCCAGGTCGTCCGGCACAACGCGGCCGCCGAGAAAGTGCTGGCCGGTAAAGTGAGCGGCGGCTCGCTGGGTACGGTGAGGCTGAGCAAGACATGCGGGGTAAAGGAGTGGTAGATGTTGCCCCTGTCCACGTCCCATGCGCTCGGGATATCGACCGAGACAATCGGCGGCCGTTTGCGACGGTACTCAAATTCCATCAGCGAGTCGTTTTTGAGCAGATCAATCGCATCCTTAAACGCGCCCTCGCGCACAGGCCCCTGGAAGGAAAAGCCAAAGATGGCATCGAGGACCACGTCGCATTGCATGTACGCATCTTCAAAGTCGTCGAGCGAGAGGAGGGGGATGTGGAGCGCACGCAGCTGGGCAAACAGACGGTCAAACAGCGGCGCCTGCTTCGGATGCGGACACCCACACCTGCACATCGTACCCAAAGTGGGGAGATGGCGCGCAGCCACCAACCCATCCCCGCCCTGGTTGCCAGGACCGGCAGCGACGAGAATGGACGTGAAGGCGTAGGGAGGGTAGCACTCGAGCACAGTTTGGGCGCACGCCAGGCCGGCGAGCTCCATGAGCTGCTCTAGGCTGAAGCCGTTGGCAGGGGACAGGAGCACAGCGTCGATGGCGGCGGCCTCGGCGGCATCAATGTAGCGAAGGCGCAGAGGGGGCATGGCAGAGCGGACGGATGGACGGACGGACGGACGGACGGTCGGACGGACGGACGGAGGGCGCAGGCACAATAGACGCACACAAGAGCGGGGACGACCTGCGCGCGGGGACGGGGGCGGGCCAAGAGGCGGGACGCGAGGAGGGCGGGTGGGCAGCAGCAGTGCGCTGGGCAGCCGAGTGGTGGTGGGGGGGGGGGGCGCCGGGGAAGGCGGAGGCTGAGGGGGAGGAAGGCGGGACGAGCGCCGATGGCGACGCAGCGTGCCAGTGTGGCTTTGGGGCTGCTGGCTGGCTTGGGTGGTGGACACTTCGGCGCTCGGGAGGGAAGTGCTAGTGATCGGGTGATCGAGCGATCGATGAGGCAGCGATCATGCATCATGCATCCCGATCTCCGATCTCAGGCTGCGGGCGGCGTGGTGCGGGCACGCATGCGGCCGGCAGCTGGCCTGCACGGCAGCGTGGTGCGTAACGCGTGACTTGTGACACACGCCACCAGGTCACTGGCGAATGGCAGGGCCCGCCAGGAGCAGGACACAGCCCATGTGCCCATGGCCGATGAGCCTGCACGGCGGCTGTGGCGTGGGGCACACACGCACTGTGCGGGGGCTGGCCGTCCGATCGACACGGGCGCCGTGCGGCGGGCAGCCTGCGGCCCGATCGATGCGCGGGCGGCCGAGGGCGGAGTTGAAATTGCACGTGGGCGGCGGAGTGGCGGCGGGGCGAAAGGCGGGGTGGGCGGGCGGAAGGGGTGTGCGCGGCGGTGGGCAGGTGGAGCAGCATTGTTTCAGCAGAACGCCGGCACCAGCCAGCACTGCGGCCCGCTTCAGCCGCACCGCTCAGACCACGCCTCCTCTGCCCGCGGCCACCTCACCTCCACCTCACCTCCACCTCACCTCCACCTCCATCTCCCCCTCCATCTCCCCCTCCATCTCCCCTCCATCTCCCCCTCCACTTCCACCCCCTCCCCCTCCCCCTCCTCACCCCCATGTGCGCCCTCCCTCTGGCCGAGCGCGCCATCAAGGTGAGTGCAGTCGGGGCGCAGCCATGTGCTGATGCGCACAGCGGCGCAGAGGCGGCCGGGATGCCTGCGTGACCTGACCTGACCTCTTCCCTGCTTGTCTGCTGTGCTCCCCAGGCGCTGCCCCACCGTTCGCGCTCGCCCTCCCGCCGCGACCGCCCCCCCCCGCTGCCCACCTCGGCCTCCAGCACCGCCTCCCTCTCCCCCGCCCGCTCCCACACGCGTCAGTCCAGCCACTCCACCACCGCCAGCGCCGACCTGTCCTGCCTCACCCACAACACCACCCTCCCCGACCCTGATCCCGATCCCGACGATCCCGACGACCCCCACCCGCTCTCCCGCCCGCCGCATCCACCCGACACTGACCTTCTGCTGCGCGCGCGCCGCCAGCCCCGTCTCATCTGCCGCACCAGGCGCTGCTCTGTGACCTGCGCCATGCCTCCGCCGCCCTCCTCGACGCATCCGAACAGACGGCCAACGCACTTTCAGCTTGCCTTTCGGGCCCTCCTGCGCCCTCGCCTTCGTTTCTTTCTCTTTCTCCTTTTCCATCTTCATCTCCATCCCGTCTCCATCTTCTCTTCCTCCTCCGCTGTTATCTCCGAAGCCCCGCTCGCCACACATACCCCCCTGTTAACCCTCCCCTACAGCCCTTTACCCACCATGGCCCGCCTCCGCTCGGCTGTCGACTCCATTCGCCAGCACAGCGAAGCCTTCTTGGCCAGCGCCGCGCCCCCATCCCATACCAGCCCCAGTCCCTGCCCCTTCACCATCCCTGCCGTTCATCCCGGCGCCGGACCCAGCCTGCCTGGCACGACCAGCACGGCCCTTCCCTTTGGGATCAGCAGGCCCCCCACCCGTCTCAACGGTTTGATCCTCCACCCTCTTTCGGCATCTGGGGACCACGCCGGAAGCCTTTCCTTTCTTTCCTTCTAAATCGCTTCTCCCCGCTTGGCCCACGCACCCTTTCAGCTCACAGTTCCCGACACTAGTGAGGAGAAAGGGGGACAGGGCGAAGAAGGGGACGTAGCGGAAGAAGAAGGGGAGGGGGAGGAAGAGGAAGACGAGGATGAGGACGGGGAAGATGGGGAAGACGAAGAAAGAGGAGGAGGAAGGGGGTAATGGGGACGGGGAGACATACGATGATGAGTATGCCTCCGAGCTGACCCCTTGGTCCGGGTGTCCCGGAAACAACAAAAAACGCAAGTCTGTCCGGCCCAAGTCCGAAGAAGGCACCGGTTGCTTCTCGGATGCTGCCTCTACCTCCTCAGTGGCCAACCCGCCAACAAACACATTAGTGCGGCCCGCTACCAAGCTGTGTCCAACTTGTTCCTTGTGCGCCCCACCCAGCTGGGCCATGAACCTCCTTCTCGCGTCCCCCACTCTCTCGGGAGCGTCACTCGTCTCATCCGCACCGCCTATCTGGCGCGCCTCCGAGCCCTCCACCCTCCCTTCCGAATGCGACCGAGACCGAGACCGACTGGAATATCTTCCCCCACCCTCGCATTTCCTCTACACCTCCCTTTCATTACGTTCTTGACCCACCCGTGCGGCCGATGGGACGGCATGGTTCGATCCACGGGAAAGCAGGTTGCCTGGTTTGACGGCCCGCGTCCCGATGCCCCAGCCGGCCAAGAAGAAAAAGTTGTCCAAAGCTGAAAGAAAGCCAAGGCCCAGGCCCACAACAAGCCTCGTGCTCCCCGTCCCTCCCTCGCCCAACTGCGTGCCCGCGTAAAGAGTCCAAAGACGACGATCGACTCTCTCGGCCTCGGCCTCTGTCTCCGTCTCCGGGACCACAGACCAAGCCATTCAGTGGCACCCCCCACTGGTCTCCTGGCCTATCGCTTCTTCCCCTGCTCCATTGCCTCGGCCGCCCATTCAAGCTCTCAATTGGCTGGTCCTACCATTGACGTCTCGCTCTTTTTCAAGCTCCCCTCGTCGATTTACCTTCCCCCCGCTCTTGCCTCCGACCAAAGTGCCTCAATTGGCCTATTTTGCCCCGCGATTGCGCCCGCTCGTCCGCTGGACCCCACCACAGGCCTCCTCGGTGGCTACACCATCTCGGTCCCTGCCTATCGGCCATTTTGGCTGCCGAGCGACAACTGGCCCGCGCCCGCGACGCACGCCCTGAGGACCTCACTCCCGCCGGCCTCGGCACACCCACGGTCCACTGGATCCAGACTGCACGGGGCGATCAAGGCGGCCAAGCGGCGCTGCGACCGGCTCTGCTGCCACGGGCCGAAGCGCCTGCACCAGTCCCGGCACCGGTGCAGCCCGCTGCATCGCCCCTCGCGCCCCCGATCGGAATCGGACGTATGTTGCCCGCTTCTGGTCCCCGTCGGGCTAGTACGACGCGAGGGGCCACGGTGCAGGGACCTGGGGGGGCGCGAACGGACGCGGAGAAGTATGGGGAGAAGAGGTGGAGAGGGATGAGGGGGCGGTGGTGGTGCCGCCTGCAATAAGCAAGCAAGAGGCAGAAGTGAACACGAAGGAGAGGAAGGAGAAGAATGTGACACAAGAGAGCTGGAGAAGCTGGAGAAGCTGGAGAAGGAGGAATCAGGATTGGTTGGGTCGTTGGATGAGGTGGCTGAGTCCAGCCCGTTTGAGTCGTCGCTCCCTGCGGCGTCGAGCCGACGACCTACTCCTTCCCAGGCCGAGCGTGGTGCGCCCAGGGCAGGATCAACCCCCCCACCTACCCACGGTGCAAGAGCCAACCCTCACCCGACCCGGCGGGACACAAATCCAAATCCAAACCCAAAAAGATCTCGCGCCGTGCAAAGGCAACGATGAACAATGTGCACCACCGCTCCAATTGGGCGCCAAGAGGTGGCAGCAGAGAAACCAAGGGGGCCACCTCTCCTTCTCCCCACCAGACGGCCAGTGCGATTCCCCCGGGTGCCTCGACCACCCCAGCACGTCCAACGCTTTGTTTCCGGACGAGTGGGTGTGTTTGTTATGCGACTACGAGCTGCTGTATGGCGAAACACCGCGCATGCTTGCCTCGGTCCGTCGGCGCGTGCGGGCAGAAGAGTCACGTTCCTGGGCCCGCGCACGCGCTCATCGATTGGCCAAGGGCGAGTGCCCCATGACACCGGTTGTGGCTGTGGTCAGTCCCCGTACTTATCCTGAATTGCCATTCGCTATTCTATCCCTCTCCTTCGCTTTCTCCCCGTGGACCTCATACATCTTTTGGTCTTGGTTTTGGTTTTGGTTTTGTTTTGTTTTGTCCCTTACCCCCCTCCACTCCCCTCCCCCCATTCTCGAGCGGGGCCGCAGCATCTTTTCTCTCCATGACACGCACGTTCAATCCATTGACTTGTTGTCTGACCCAATCCCATTGGATCAACCAGACCACCACCTCGAGCCTTGAGCCTTGAGCCTTGAGCCGTTACCTCCCGGCGACCGGGAAGGAGAGCGAGATTGATAGCCGGGAGACAAAGCCCGGTCGGGGGAGCGAGAGGGAGAGCGAGACTGGTAGCTCATCGCATCGGGAGAACGAGGCGGGGAGGGAGAGGGAGACTGGGTTCGCGACTTGGCTCGGTTCCCCCGATGGGCGCCGGTCCGGGCTGACACTCCGACTGGGGCTGCGGGAGATGTAGCCGACGTCGTCGGCGTCATCGTCATTGTCGTCGGCCGAAGAGAGTTCTTGGGAAGGGTAATCGATCTCTTCTTCCTCTTGCCGTGTGGCGAGCCAGGGTGGTGCGTGCGCAACGCCCTTTGTCGCTCGCGCTCTTGGCGGAGCAGCTTGGCATGGCGCAACTTCTGCTTGCGCGCTTGCCGCTCCGGCGTCGAGTCATCTGAATCCTCCCCGCTGCCTGTCCCGGCCAACAGCGCATCTTCCAACGGCGACACGCGCGGTGGCAACCCCTCGTTGGCCTCTACCACCGCTCGCTTGGCCAGGCGCGGCAACGTCACATCGCACACCCTTGCCTCAGTCAACAACTCATCCACAAATTCGTCCATGTGCGTCAGCCGAAACTCCCCGCCTGCAAGGGCAAGTCAATCAGACGGTTGGGTCAGTGGGTTGAGCCCCGCGGCAGCACAAGGGGGACAATGAGAGGGAGAGCAAAGACGATTTAGATGACATACTCGGTTGGGCATACCGCAGTTTACGGTAATCCTCCAACAGCGGTTCCAGCAGCTCGTAAATATCCACTGCGGAAAAAGTGAGACGAATGTAGAACGCAGCAAGGGCTTGGAGGTACTTGAACTCCGAGGCAGCCAAGTACTCCAGCACGATTTCCCGCTGTGGCTGGATCTGGAGCAACTTGAGTGTCAAAGCCAAGAACGGCGTGGGCTTTTGCCTTGCGCCCACCGTACCGCCCACAGCCTGCACCTCCACCGCCCGGTCCAACAGCGACGCTGCATTCAACGCAAAACACTGCTCTTTCCAATACCGACTGTCGTAGATGCGCGTCCGCAGCACTTGGTCCAGCAGAAACTGCGGGTTGGTGCTGTGCACCCACTTGGCATCGCGCACCGTCGCGTTCGCCATGGCCGCCGCGCCAATTGGACAAGGGAGGAGGTAGTGGTGGTGGTGGTGGTGGTGGTGGTAGCCGCCCAGGCTGTCGCGTCGTCTGGCCAACCCACCGCGGCGCATCTCAGCCGGCCGCAGACATGGGGGTTCGGTGCAATGGCCAGCGGGGGCCTTGGTGACGGGGGGCATCGGTGAGGTCACATGACCTCACCCACCCGAGCCTGACCGGTCACCCCAAGCTTCACCTGAAGATTCACGCTGCACTCTAGCGACGCCGAGTGTGCCCGAGTATACATACGCCAGGGCCCGCCTCGCCTTCAGGCCACCTCCTGCCCTTTTCGTGTGGGTCTCCCGCGTCGATGGACCGATGCAACCAGAGCAGCAAAACATGCTTCTCCAGCGTGTGCGCCAGAGCCAAGCGGATACAATATCATAGCAGCACTGCTACTATTTCGTGGGGCACTGTAGACTGCCGTGCACGTGTGCTACATGAGCGTAGTATTCCCATCATATCACACCAACATCAGGAATACACACGAGAATACAGGTCGCGCTGGCCCCAGACGCCAAGAATGAGGCGGTGGTAGGGCGGTTGTGCGAGCCAGGCGATACGACGCATCAAAGTCAATGCGAAGGAGGTAGGTAGTCCCCTGCACGGCGGAGGAATAGCGTCTGGAGAAGGCAGCGTTTCAGCATACTTATTTCTTGCCGGAGAATCGACGTCCCAGTCAATCGATACGATCGTCATCAGAATCGTCTTGGTCGTCGTAGGATGGTCTGTCAGCAGTGCAAACCACGAAGGCGCTTCCGCATAAGTTGAACGCATCGGAAGGAATAAGATTGAATGCCAATGTGCGGACGATGTGTGTTGGTGTGTCAGGTGGAGCACAAGGGAATCCGATGTTGCCGTTGGCAATTCGCTGCCCCATTCGTTACCCACATTGAGAAGTCGACCAAGATGCGTGTGGCGCATGGCAGGCATAATCGATCAACGTATTGGCCCCAAAGCACTTTTCCGCCATGAACCGAAATACGGCCACGTCTGGATTCCAAGAAATCCTTTTGGGGGACATGCCACCACCCGGAAACCCGTTGAGGTCCAGTAGAATCGGTTCTTGAGGCGCTGGCAAGTCATATTGAGGAACTGGGCCAACATATTCTGTACGATCCAGTAGCCATGGGATGGGAACCAGTAGTAATTGCTCTTCCAATACGATGACGAGCATGCCGTGGACGTGTCCTGCTGTATGACCTCCATGAGGAAGAAAGCAGGGCACCTGCGTGGCTGTATCCACTCATCAAATCAGTAAACTGGGTAACTCAGAATTGAGGAGACCAAACAGGATATACGCACGTCAATCGGAGGCCCCTCATCAACACACCAGTATCGGAAGCCGTTGGGAAGGATGAGTGACACGAAGACATTCGTAAGGAAAGAACCGCCCAAGCGCGGAAAAACGCGATGCTGCGGATTCCCGTCTTTGGGGGAGCCTAACAGGACCGCCTTAGTGCGTGTCATTTCTATGCCAGCACGGTCCAAATCAAGAGGGATGCGCTGAATGCACACTGCATCCGAAACAGCACGAGAAAGTAGATGCTGTGGTGGCGAGATCGAGGATAAAGTCGTTTCATCTCTGCAGGCATATCGGCAGGTCAGTCACGTACTCCAGGTTCAGGCCACAGGTGAAATGCATTACTGTCGCTTTGTGAGGGAGTTACGCACTGTGCTCCAAGGTAATCCAACGAAGCCCCGTCCCAGCCGGCAAAGAATGGCTCGAGGTCAATCGCTTTCTGAATAGTGCTGACAGTCATATGTAAATATCAAGCTACCATCAGAAGGGGAGATGAACATACAGGACGTCACATCCCATACTGCGAGTGCTTTGGTGTCCAGGTAAAGCCTGCAGCATAAGGGTGAACGAGGCGGATGCGATCATACTCTCTACATCATGGGCAATGAATGTACCTTGAGCACCGAGCCTGCCAATGGTTTTCAGACTGCCTCGGGGAGAGGATGAAGGTGAGTTGATCCAGCCAGCCTGCAGCACCTCAATTTGCGATGAGGGGCTTCTCCCATGAGATACTTCTTGAGCCAGGACAATGTCGGGACGTAAAGGGTCGTGGGCAAATGCCCAAAAAGTCGTGTCCTCTCGCGAAGAGAAAAACAGAAGTTCTCCAGTGACGAGTCCAAAGTAACCAAAGCCGACCCTCCGTCACCAACCTCCTCATTCCATTGGACGCAAAATAGACCCACGTTGCCGGGAAAGATGACGAAGTCAGAGTTTAGTATAGGGAATGGCGTTTCTGTGTCAGGGCCAAATGTAACCCCGGAGCGCGGGATGAGACTCGAGTATGTCTCTCGTTCCATCTCAATTTGCTTCAAATTGAGGGGCGCGAGAACTTGAATCACTGTCCGCGCGGCATCGCCCTCCATCCAATGTTGAGGTCGTATCCCTGCTGAGCAGAAATCGCATGGGCAGCTAGAACCAACCGGCGCCACGATCCCGACGATATCACTTGTGAACGCTCTTCCTCCGATCCCAAAGGTGCTCGGCAGCGATCTGGAGAAGACTGGTACGAGCATCAGTAGGAGTGGGGTGGACGTGGAGCGGGACCAGTCCTGTGCGCCAGGCCACATGCTCCAGAGGGTCTCGTGGTGAACAACATCGCGCCAGCGCTTGCACACCAGCGCGAGCCCCAGCACACTGGGCACGTCCAAAACGCCGCAATTGAGGATTTTGATGGCCACCTCCAACGGAACCGTGGCAAGGATGTCAAGGACCATGTCACGGGGGATATGTTGGTGGTTACTGGGATGCTCACCGCCCAAGCTTGGTCAAGCTCAAGGGTCAAGGTGGTCAATTCCAAGGGTTGAGCCGAGCCCATTCAACAAGGATAAGCGCGCGACGGTGACGTCATCGGCTCAAAGGAGGCACTAGTCCGTAGCCACTGTGACCCACGTGACTCACATGTGACTAGTCTCCCCAGTCACTCGGGTCACTATGAGTTTGTGCGAGGCGGCCCCGTTCCGCCTCTGTTCCGCCCCTCCTGTTGCGCCTCCGGGCTGCCTTCCCCTCATTGCATCCACACCATCCCCTTTGCCTTGCTCGCCTCCCACAGAGTTACTGTGAGTAGTCAGGCCTGGGCCTGAAAACAGGTTGTTGAATTCGGGGAATCCAAGCACGGAGCAGCTAGGAGGAGGAGGATGAGTACAGACTGAGTTGCCCGTGTCGTACGGATTGACGAAAATGTGGAGAGCCCATGGATCGTCAAAGATGGGAGGTGAAGGCGCAAACCGGTGGACCATAGGAGGTGAAGGTGGGTATATTTCATGGGCGGGCCGCGAACTGGAGCCTGACCCGTAGTTTAGGGGTGCTTTCCCGTGGAGGAGGTCAGTTCTCTCACGGTTGGTCCAGCACAGACACAACCGGCAGATCCGAACGGCGCTAGAGACGATGCGAGGCCATTTAATTGAGGCGTCGGCTCACGTGGCAAGGGTGTGTGTATGCACCGGGACAGGCAGAACTGCTAGTAGCGTGCTTATAGTCCGTGGTCCTGAAGATTTGGCAGGAAGGCTGCCGCAGGGAAACAGAGGACACGACAGGTCCTCTCTGACAGAACAGCTCAATAACTCTTGTAGGATCTCGCTGCGGAATTAAAGAAGAAAGACTGAAAGCTGGAGATCGATACGGCAATGGATGCCCGGCTGAAAGGATATGGAAAGAGCAAAAGGCGTGTGTGGTCGCTGGAAACAGATCGAAAGGGGACTGCTGGTAAATGAACAGTGGCACAGGAGTACCTGGTGGGTCAAGAATATGGATGTCGTACAAGGACGAGAAAGTCGAGAAGAAGAGACAGAATTTGGCCGGAGAAGACGAAGGAAAAGATGAAATGACCGCCACTACGGAGAAAGGATGATGGATTAAGTAGGGCCGTAATACAGGCAGAATCTACAAGGGATAGACAACCATATGAAGAAAGGTGAACGGAATCCATGTCAGTATCAGTGTCTCCAACTGAAAGCAGCATAGAGCAAGTAAGGAAAGATCCCAACACTTAATTAGGCCCGGGAACAGACAGCAACGAAAAAAGGGATGAGGGGAGAATCTCACAACAAAAACGATCGCTTATAGATAAGGGAACCGACGTCCAGATTCAGAGGCTCAGCTTAGACGTCATTTGCATTCAGGAAGACCAAAGCCCAAATAATTGAAGAAGGTGCTAGAGTGCAACTTGGGAGCACTCGCGACCTACGGATCAGCTGCAAAGCAGCCTTCAGACAAGGCGTGAAGGCAAAGTGGTGGGCCGCAAGTCTTCAAGCAACGTCTGAAGGGAAGGAGACAGGAGAGAGAGAAGAGAGATGAAGCGAGCAGGGAGTGCGCGGCCTGCGAGCGGAACTCTTCCGTCGGGCTAAGCAAGCGTCACCGATCCACTGAGGGTCGTGTAGGGGAACCGTGGCACTACCCTCTAACAGATGGAAGATCAAATCAGGGATTCAGAAGCTCGCCTGGGTACCACCTCTCGGCTGTACGAAATGGACTTTTTGGTTGCACACATCGTGTATTGATGGGAATATGTTCCGTTTGTTAGATAGACTCCACAGAGTAGATGAGTTGCTTAGGTGAATCTGACCGCAGTGACACGTACCAATGCTTAATCGTGCTGCGCACATTTCTCCATTCCATACAGGAAAATGCCGTGGAGAGGAAGATGCCTTTTCTTCTCTTCGGAGGTTATTGCATCGGCGTCAGCACCCTATTATCTGTGCGCCTCCTCAAACTGGGAGCGAGGACTGAAGGCTTGGAACGCTCCTCCTTCTTTCGGGGGGCTTGGAACGTCCCTGCATTTCCTTCGGTGAGTGTGAGTCAACGCCTTTTTGGGAGCAGAAGGGAAAAGAAAGGGATGATTTCTTGGGGGCTCTGTTGGCTCTGACCGGCAGATGCTCGCCTCTTTTGGGACTTGGAAGAGAGTAGACTCTTTGCTGGATCGCTAGCCCGTGTTCCCTTATAACAAACGTGGGGAAGAGAGAAAGACAAACGCAGAGGACGCGCCACCACGTCAAGCTCCGTTCTGGCGATTTTTTCTCAAACACCTCACTGATGGTTGAGCTAAGTGGCTCGTGATTTGGCCAATGTCCCTTCAGCTCCTCCTCAGGCCTAGGAGTTCCGCTGTTTCCCCTCTCCTGTTTCCCTCCTTGCCCCGCAGCTTAGCCCCTGATGGCGACTCGCTGCTTGATGTTCCTCTGTAGGCATTCTGGTTGCCACACCACCACCACCAGTGCGATTGCATCACCCTCGAGGACCATCAGGACTCCAAGTCTCATCATGATGTTTATCTCACTGAGGCTGGGACGCCAGTATTATATAGCACGTCTGTCCTGAACGGTATTATATTATCCAGCTGAAAAGTTTGTTTGTTTTGGATCTGTGTGTGTGGGCCGTTGCTTCTGCTTGACATATGTCTATTGTGCAACGGGGATGATCGATGAGTGCCATGGGATCGCTCTTTGTTGGGACCCGTGGACCCGTAGATAGGCGAAGGCGCCCTATCACCCTTTGCCCCTTATTTGACCTCTGAAACCACCAGCGATTGCATTGCTCTACATTTCCAGAGGCTCATCGCACAACCCCTTGGGTTCCTGTGGTCTTACACTCTTCCCAATGGTGGGTTTTCAACGGTCAAGGTTGTCAGTACATACTCCGTAATTTACGGATGTGTCTTCTTACATCTTATCACGTACAGTCGGTTACATGTTACAGCGCGTAATAGGCTGTGGGACAAAGAAGCGCTGCGCACATCTGTGGCTCACTTATATCCGGCAAGTGCTTGGCTGTGCAAACCCAATTAGAAAACTGATTGAGTCGCCCGCAGAATACATGGTAGGTTGCACTATATATGATCCACCAAAATGATCTTGCTTGATCGATGTGATCCTTCTCGCTTCTGGGAGGGCAGCATACGTATATGCCAACAGGGGGGGGGGGGCTGGTGCTGAGCGCTGCTATATGATGTAGTGTGGGTTGGGAGGATGGATCGACTCGGAACGAGAGGGTGTTTCTATATGGGCAGCAGACGCAAGAGAAGCGGCGAGGCGCTGTGGGCGACAAAAAATCTGTACGTGGGCCCAATCAGAAGAGGCGCAGGGGCGTGTGGTATATGTGCGCCATGCGACACCAGCGACGTGCTGCGGCGGCTGTCCCCCGCGCCGCCACTGGGCCTGTCTCCGCTTGACTCCGCCTGCCGCCCGCACCGGGCGCACCTGCCGCGGCAAGCAGCACGCCGCCCGGGGAGGCCCCAGCGCCGTGTGCGCCGGAAGTCCGGGCGGGTGGGGGGTGGGGCGAGGCGCGGGCGCGGCGCCACTGTCTGGCGCGGTGTGCTGCGGCACTGGCGAGGCGCCGCAGCCTGGCTCGGCCCTGGCGAAACGCAGAGCAGCGCGTATATTCATACGTAGAGCTCGCGCCGCTCGCACTGGCCATCCGTCCCCTGCTGCCGCAGCACCGGCACAGCGACGCAGCCCCACGGCGCCAGTGTAACCCCTGGTGCTCGCATGCCCCTCCCGCCCCTTGCTTATAGCCTGCACCCTCCGCTCAGCCCCCCACCCCTCTCCTCCACCATCCTGTCGGCGCTGCCCCCCCTCGGCTCCCCCATGGCCATGGCCCCGGACGCCATCGATCCCCTGCCTGCCCCTCCCTCCACAGACTGGCGCCCGGCCGATGCGCACCCGGTCGCCAGCCACGGCGCATCCACCCTGCCCGCCTCCCTGGCCAGCCGGACGACGGCCAGAACCAACCCGTTTGCCATGCCCATGCGTGGCGTTTCCACACAGCTCCCCCAATCGACTCCTCCGCCTCCATCCCCCCCTCCGATGACGGCGACGAGGGGACCGGCTTTCTGCCCGGCATGACCGAAAAGTATGAGATGAACCTGACCGGCCTCGACCCACAAACACCCTTCAGCCCCTCCTCTTCCTCACAATACCCCTCCAAACACCCCAGCACATTTCCCGGGTCCGTTATGACCGATCGCGCCCTAATTGGCGGGCGCGATGAGGAAGATGACGCCGTTTCCCTCGCCGAACTTCCCGAGCAGCCGCCCTCACAAGAAATCTTTGATGATCACGGCAGCACCCCAGAAGACTCGGCAGACTCAGATACCCCCCCCCTCGCGTTTCGCGCCCCGGCTTCGGTCCGAGCAAGTGTGCCATCAGGCGATGACATTACCATGCCAGTCAATACCCTGCGTGCCTGGCTGCTGGGTCTCGGGGCCGCCAATGGGTTTGCGGTTTTGTTTTGTTCTTTCTTCAACTGGGGGTGGAACACACGCTTGGTCACCCTCGGGGGTACTTGCGCAGATTGTCTGTTGGCCGATCGGCTTGCTTATGGCCTGGATTCCCTACCATCCCACTGGCCCCTGGCTTGGTTCATCAATCCGGGCCCTTTTAACATTAAGGAGCATGCACTGATATGCATTATGGCGTTTATGGGCCCAGGCCCGGCTTGGCCTGTGGAACTAATGGGATTCATGCAGAGGCATGGTAGGGGTATCGGGGCCGTAGGTACGGGTAGCCGTGATGATTCCTCTCCTCCACTCTCATGGGATGAGCATGGCCGGCTTGGGCTACGAGCATTGGTTATTCCTGGCCGCATGATCTGGCCTCATCCTCGAGACGAGTGCGCTGCTTGGCGCCCTACATCGCACCAACGAGACCCATTGGAGCCGACGGGCGGTGTTTTGGGGTGTGTTTGGATTTGCGTCCTATGGGCGTGGGTGTGCCAGGGTACTTGATGACTGTTTTGCCCAGTTTAGCTGGATCGCCTGGTGCGCCAAGCAAATTTTACTGTCAACCTCATGTTGGTGGTATGGGGGGCATGGCTCTCCATTTATGGCGTTTGACTGGTCTACCATTACTGCCGCCTTGTCAAGGTTAGTCTTTCTTCCTTTCCTATGTATAATAAACACTCTTTTCAGGGACGAGATGCTAACTCTTCTCTCGTCTTGATTCATCAGTCCGCTCGTGTTCCCTTCTGGGCGCAGGTCAACACGATTTGCGGTTACCTTCTGTTCATCTGCATCATTGGCGGGGCATATGTATGCACGGGTGCCCAACAGGGATGGTATACCCTGGCTAGTTGTCTTCCATGGACGGTTTGCCGGGTCGTTCAACGAAACGCACATTGCCCCGGTCTTGCATAAGGGGACCCATCACACTGAATGAAGAGGCGTACGAATCTTACAGCAAACCTACTTTACTCCATCCCTTGCAGTAAGCTATGGGAGCGGGATGGCCTTGGCCGTGGCGGCGGTGGTTCACTTTGTTTTGTTTTACGCAAGACAAATACTGCAAGACCTACGTACGCCAAAAGAGGAGGAGCCAGACGTTCATGCTCAGGCCACCCTCGCTACCCCCAGATCCCTTACTATGGTGGATCGCCACTTTCCTCTCTGTTGGGTTAGGATTGGGAGCTGTGAGGGGTTATGACACGGGCTTTGCCGTCTGGGCATTTATTGTGTGCATCCTGTTCTCTGCCTTCTATGTCCTTCCCATGGGCGCTCTCTTTGCGCTTTCGGCGATTCTGTGCGAGCCAATTGACTTTTTGCAACTGATGGGCGCTACATTGTTCCGGCAAGGCACTTCCTTGGCTTCTCTCCGATTTCAGCATCACCGCGGTGGACCAAGCGCTGACAATCCTCTCTCAATTCAAGTTGGGACTGTACTTCAAGTGTCCCCCAGACTTGTATTTATCGCCATCTTTTGGCCGAGGTGAGCACGTCCTTTGTCCAGGCTGCCATGCCCCCTGTGTCGGCAAGGACTTAGGGTACAATTTCCAATCCACCTTCCAAAGGCTGGTTTGGGGGATGCTAGGATCGAAACGTGTGTTTGGCCTAGACAAGGACTCAGTTTATCGATGGATCAACTGGTTCTTCCTAATTGGCTTTTTGGCGCCCTTCCCAGGTTACCTGTTGCACCGCTTTGTTCCGGTTCGTCGTCTGTCGGTTTCGGGCTTTCGATGGGAATTGGTGAATTGGCCGATCATGTTCAACTCGGCTCAAACGTTGCCGGGCTGGCTACCCATCTCATTTACCAGTTGGTTCCTCACGGCGCTATCTTTCAATTCTCGCTGCGGCGCAAGTACCAGAACTGGTGGATGAGGTACGCCCCCTTTTGCTTTGTTTTCCTTCTCTCTCATTGGCCGCCTAAAAAGTACTAATCTGTTTCTGTCCTTCTCTCTTCTAGTTTCAACTATCTCACCTCTGCTGCCTTGACGACCGCAACAGTGATCAGCTACTTTCTGATCAGCATTGGGCCCGAGCATGCCCATGAGTCGTTTGGTGCTCCTGTCAAGACGCTCAAGTGGGCCCCAACACTATCGAAGGCAGTACGCGCCAAGGATATCAAGATCAAGTCGCTGGTGCTGGGACGCTGTGGTACAAGCGAATTTCCCATCAGCCTGACGCTCAAGCCCATTTCAACGCCTGGCACCGGCGCCCAACGGACAATGGTTACCGTTGCCTTGGACTCCGGCTAAGAGCAACTGATGTCCTTCGCCAATAGGCAGATTGGTTGGAGATTTGGTTTGATTGTTGAACTCAATGTTGATCCCAGAGAATTGCGCTGGCAAGGCAGCTAGCTGGCTGGTACGGGCACGGCTGTATGTGCGTTGTTTCACAGCTGCCTGCCATACAGCTTCTTATATAATCCACTATCCATGTCCATGTCATCCCCTTTCGTCCCTTTTCCCCCCTCAACCACTAGCTCTCGATCTCTATCATTTCCTCTTTGTTGTCCTTCTTCAAGTTCCTTTGTCCCCTGGCCCTCCCCTGGCTGCATGAACATTATACGTTCCTGGGTCTGATCGAGGCCCTGAGGGGAGCACAGTTGTCCTCTCTTTTGATCTCAGGCATTTTCCTCCTAGGGTTTGTTTGATTTGCTTTCCCACTTATGGACATGGACACCGCATGTTTATCTCCACGCGCCTCCCTCCCTTCTGCGCCAATGAAAGCTGAATCTGAGGCTCCCATTCCATATTCAATGAAACGATACTTCAACTTGAAGCTTGACGCTTAGCTTGACGCTTATTGAATATTGATATTGACGCTTGAACTCCCTGCCTCTTCCTCCACCACATGCCACACCCTCTGGTTTGTTCCGGGGGTGCCCTGGGTTGCCTTTGTTCCGTCGAGTGAGGGGGGGCACCTGCTCCACACTAACTTTTTCCATATCTTTTTGGGCCTTAGAACATGTGTTACATGCGTTTCTACTGCTAGAGTGCGACTTCAAGTTTCAATGGGTGCAGAGCC
Source organism: Moniliella sp. 'wahieum' (assembly GCA_003971905.1). Lineage (NCBI taxonomy): Eukaryota > Fungi > Basidiomycota > Moniliellomycetes > Moniliellales > Moniliellaceae > Moniliella > Moniliella sp. 'wahieum'. The sequence goes on along the minus strand of RSEE01000103.1, from coordinate 29,422 downwards.
ACAAGTCTTCAGCCAACATCTGACGGGAAAGGAGACAGCAGGATGATCGAGATGAGGAGGAGGAAGATGGAGCGAGCAAGGGGGTTATACTCTCCTGCCGGTTAGGCGAGCATCACCGGTCACCGATCAATTGACAACTGAGTACTGAGGGAGGGTTTGCGCAGGAGAACCCAAAGGCCCTAAGGCCTATAGCACTACGCTCCAACCGTTAAGCGTTAGTGTTAAGCTAGTTAAAATACAACCCACTCAGAGTGGATCTCATGATCTCATGGGCAAACTTAAAAAGCTTAAGGCTCCCAATGAGAAGACGGGCAGCGTTGGGCGGTAGCTGATTATCGATGATCGATCAGGCCTGATGGTCGCTGCGCTCGCTGAGGAGCCAATCGGCAACGGAGACATGCTCTTGGCTATTGTAGCGCCTATAGCGCCTATCGGGTTTGCCGTTCGTGGCTGAGAGAGATCGATGATCGAAGGATCCTATTGATCGAGGAGCAATTCGTTGATTCTCCGTCGATTACGCCGGTTAGGCCTTGGGCCTTGTATGCGCTACGCGTTACCCACAAAAACCGTTGTTGTTTGTAACGGGAGAGGCAGTTAAGCTTTGTGTGGGGATTTGGCCTTAGGCCTTAGGTCCCCCGGTTACCGGGTTACCGGTTACTGGGGTTACCCTGTTAGGTGTCACGCGCGCAACATTTAACTAGCAACTAGGACCTGTATAGTAACTAGGTAACAATAGTAACTTAACTTGCGCGTTATGTATATGCTGGGAAAGGTGGCGCCAGAGTTGGTAGCCGGTAGCTGGAAGGGCTTGAAGCTTGAGGCTTGAAGCCAGCTTGAGGCCAGCTTGAAGCCTGAAGCCTGAAGCTTGAAGCTCGAATTGACGCGTGACGCGTGAAGTCATGCTTGAAGGCGATACTCGATATGGACAGGGCTTATCCGTACCGCCCAGCGCATCCGTTAGGCACTATGTATACTTTTTTGTGTCTAATTAAACCGGCCCCCGTCTATCCTTCGATGTGTGCGGCCTGGTGCGGCCTGGTGCGGCTACGCACTGCCGCACAGGCCGCAACCGGCTGCGTTCTTGGCCCATCTCCATATCTGTACGTCTAGCTCATAGGTACATGGTGCATGCGTATCGAGTATCGTTTGTAGCGTTGTTGCCGTTGGAAGCTTTTACACACGGCGAGACGTTGGAGGCTGGCCGGGGCATTGGAGGGAGGAGAGGGAGGCCGGAGGATGCTTATGCTTACGCTCGTTCGCCGACAAGAACGGCAGCCAACGAGCAGCACCGTGCTAGAGGAGGGTACTGCACCTTGCAAGTCGAGGACGAGGCACTGGCTATCAGCCTATGGTGCCTGATCTCGGCACGCCACTTGCCGCCTCGAGCTAGGTGGCTAACAGGGACAGAGACTGCCTCCATGCCGCCATCGACCGCTGTCCTCCTCCTGCGCGCTCCCGCCGCAGGCGGCCAGTGCGGCTGCTCCGGGGGGTGGCGCAGAGCGAGACTGGCGCCGTGCGTGGCTGGCGCGCCACTGGCGGCCCCCGCATTTGCCAACCAAAGTAACGAACGCATAACCCTCCCTGGCTCGTCCGCTCGCCTTCGATCGACATTCAGAATGATTCCTGGCTGACCCCCTCCACCACCACCACACCACCCCGTCCCTCGGGCCACACCACCCACCCACCCTCTCCAGCGGGTCGTCTCCCTGCTGGCCATGCCTTCTTGCCCGCCTTGCCCGCCATGCCCTCCATCCCATCCGCCCTCAACGTGCGGGAGAAGGCGCGTCGGCGCACTGCCCGCCTGCCCAGCGTGCCCGAACACACCAGCCTGGCCGCCACCCACTCGCCCACCGCTGCCCCCAACCGCCCCGGCCACCACCAAGTATCCCGAGCTTTCCCTCAGCTCCCCACCCCCTTCCCCATCCCGCCCCAAATCCATCCCAACCCACAGTCTGGCCACCTCTCCCACTTCGGAGCCTGCTGTCAGGATAACAGGCACGCTGCCCACGATCATAACACGCAACACCACAGTGCCCCCCTCTCGCCGTCCAGTCGTCCGCGCACAAAGGCGCCAGCCAAGTTGTTCACGGCCGCCAAGTGGACACCACGTCTGGCGCGCCGTCGCCGGGGTAATTCGGCCCCAGCCGCTTCGAGCCCTACCAATCCAACAGAACCCCACACCAACGAACCAGGAGCCGGAAACGAGCGGCAATTCCTCTCCCCCGCACTGTCTCCTATCTCTACTCCTTCTCTTACTTCTCCCGCTTTTGCTGGCTCCGTCTCATCCCCGGCTTCGCTCTCTCCTGTTCTCACCCCTTGCTCTTCCCCATCCCCTCAACCCGCTCCCCCACGCGGAGTGACACGAAGAGCGGGCAGTGAGCCTCTGGTCTACCGGCGTCCTGCCCCGCACGGCGCCACAGGTCTCGTTCCACCGCGCCCGGCTGTAACGACGTTATCAGATGCAGGATGCGCTGGACGGCTCGGTGGGGCCGAGAGAGATTCAATTGTTCCGTCTTGCGGCCGAACACCACGATCCAAACGACCCCACTGCGAGCGGAAGCAAGCACGGCTTGGCTTCTCCACTCGCTCTCGGTGCTCCCCTATGCCTACCCAGCCAGCTACAACCTGGCCCCTGAACAAGAAGAGGTGGACCCGCTTCTGGGAGAGTGGACCGAGTGGGGGGGTACGAGAGGCGTGTGCATCGAAGGGAACCCACCCAAACTACAGCTCCCCGTCGCAGCGTCAGTCCAACCACCCGAGCCCCCCTCACGCCTACTGATTCGGCTACTCGCATGTCCTTCTCAGTGGACCCCGATTCGGACGAGCGCAACCCTCCCGCTTGAGTCTCAGTGCCACGTCCATCGGCGTAGGTGAGCCCCGCCTCAGCCCTGGTGAGCAGTCGGTTTCCCCCTTAGTGTGTCTTGGCACTCGGACCGGCGTTCGCCCGTTTCTGGTGCTGTTTCTGGTGCCGCACGGACGGGTCGTCGCCTCTTCCTTCTCGCAAGCAACCCACTTTTCGCCCCCGCTTCCCCCTTGGTCAGGCAAGATCGTCGTTGGCCCAATTGGTCATTTGGATTGGGCCCACGCCGTGCTTCCGTCCCCGTCCAGTGTCCTGACGTGCAGAAACAAGAGCCAGTACCGTTGGAGCGCTTCATACCCCCCACCGAGGCAAGTAACAATGATCTACTTGCGCCACCCCGCCCTAGGTGGTCATTGGGTGCAAGCCGAAGCCTGGGCTCTCTTCCAGGCGTTTCCTTGACCCCCACGCCGTCATACGGCCATGCCCACGCTATCCACCCCCCGCCTCTCCATCTCGCTCTCTTCCCCTGCCCCTCGCACTCCCTCCTTGTCTGGCACCACTCCGTTGGCTGCCTCCCCCTCTGCCCGCCCCGACAGCGGGGACGACCTCCCCCCTGCATACGAGTTGGACGAAACGACCGCTGCCTCCGCTTTGTCCTAGCGCCTGCATGACAGCTGAGCGCTGGCGCCTTCGCGCCCTGCGACGTGCGACTTGTGCGCATTTCTAACCCTCTCCCTTTTGCGCTTTTCTTTCTTGGTTTTTGCCCGATCTGCTTGGCTCCCGACGACGGTCCTGGTTCCTGGCCCTGGGACGTCGTTCTGCTGGCGATGATCGATGACCCCTTCGTTCTCTTTACCTCACGATGCCCTTTTTGGAAATATCACGACACCCTGCTTTTGCTTTGGAATTCCCTATATCCTTCTATCCATCTATCCATTTATCCATCCATCCATCCATTCAAGCCACTGGGGTTGGATTCTTGATTCCAGTGCCGCGGCAGTGAGCCGGCTCTGCTCGGCTCCCTCCTCCTGCTCCCCTCCTCCTCTACCGGCTTGAAACGCTTTGGTATATGCATCAGCAGACCAGTCCTGGACCTGAGCGCCCGCACCACGAGCCCTATCGGCGCCTCCCCTTTCCTATATCCAAATCCAGATTCCTCGACGGGTTGTTTGGCCGGCGGGTACTCCTACAACACATGCCACCCCAACGTGTGCTGATGATTTCCGGCGCCACCGAGCTCCTCGGGCCAGCGCGTCGTACCTGCCACCTTTTCTGATAGACGTACTGTACGAGCTGGGCGCGGTGGGGCACGGATCGAATCCAGGGAGAATGGGGGGGACGCAGCAGCCAGCAGGGCGGGAGGGCGGTAGGCTGGGTAGGTTGGTAGGTGTGGTAGGGGGGTAGGCAGGGTACTCTTTCACAGCGGGCTCGAGGGGCGTTCGGCTGCGTGCTGGTGCGCTGGCTGCATTCCGCCGGGCGGAATGGGGGCGGGTGTGGGCCGGCGCCGCGGGTACGGCCTCAGGCAAGCCGGAGGAGCGAGCGGGCGGAAGGCAGGTCCCGATTCGTTCCAGGCGGCGCCACGTCCAACTCCATCGCCACTGCCCACCACCTCGCACCTCGGCTTGGGTGCGCTTCTTTACCTCTGCCCACCATGGCCCCTGACACCGACCCCCACGCCCTCGACGGCCTGGACGACCTGGACGATCTGGATGGTACGCTTCCTCCGCGCCGCTGTTGCCCTGCTGACACGCCTGGTGCTGACCCCGCTTCCGCCCCCCGCCTCAAGGTGTGTTGGACGAATTTAACGACACGGCCAAGCCCGCTCCGGCGGCTGCGGCTGCGGCTGCCACACCTTCTGCTGCGGGCCCTGCTACCCCCACCCCCGGAAAGCCTGCCTCCACCCCTGCCAAGAAAGCGACAGTGGAGGAGAGAGGAAAGAGAGCCCACCTCCGGGCCGCTGAGGACGAGGACGATTTCTTGTCGGAAGACTTTGCCGCTCAGTTTGCCCAAGGGATCCAAGACATGCTAGCTGGTCTGGACGCCAGTGCCGCGACGGCGGGTGCCGGCCCGACCTCGTCTGGGTCCGAGTCCAAGTCCAAGTCCCCGTCTACGTCGGCGGCCGCATCCGGCACCCAGGGAGAGATGGACGAGGAGGCATTGATGAAACAATTTGAACGGTTGCTGTTTGGTGGGACGGGCCTCGACCCCAATGCCGGCGCGTCGACGTCTCAACCTTCGTCGACGGCGTCTGCCACTGCCGCCGGAGCTGCCCCGGCCAGCTTCCAAGACACGATTGCCGCGACGATGAACCGGCTCAAGACGAGCGACAAGAATGCGACTTCGTCCACTGGCGCGGGCGGGGCAGGGCAGGAAGAGTTGTTGCGCATGTTATCGGAGCTGGGGGGCGCCGGGGGCGAAGGAGGCCCTTCGATGGAAGAACTGTTCAAGTCGCTAGGAGACCTGGGTACTGGCGAGGGAGAAGAAGGCATGGCGGCCATGTTGGAAAACATGATGTCGGACTTGATGGGCAAAGAGGTGCTGTATGGTCCGATGAAGGAGATGAACGAGCAGTACCCAGCCTACTTGGCCAGCGACACCTTCCGAGCGCTCCCCAAGCCGGACCAGGAACGCTACACTAAGCAAGCGGGCATTGTGACCCAAGTGGTCGCCGTGTTTGAAGATCCGGAATGGGAAGAGGAACCGGCACTGCCCGAGGGCGCTGACCCGGCAACGCGCACTCCCCCTTCCCCGGCGCAACAGGCACGGCAGAAAAAGGTGCACGAACTGATGACGCAATGCAAGACTGCGGCGCGCCACCGGACGAAATCGTGGGCGACGTGCCGGAAGGCCTCGACTTGCCCGGTCTGGGCAAGGACGAAGAGTGCACCGTTATGTAACCGGTACGGACTTCGCACACCGCCCCGTTTCGGTTGGCGCGCTGGAATGGATGGACGCGCAGCTTGACTCGATGGATCGAGTGGGGTTAGGCGAGAGCGCGACATACAGAGCATAGCGCTTGGAGCAGGAGTCAGCGAACAGACACAGGGACGAGGCTGCAGGTTGGGGTGCGGGCTAGTGGCTCCTGACTCCTGACTGCGCCCATACGCTCTTTTGCCTGAACCCATAGCATAACATTCCTTCGCACATGTTCCCCACAAGAGAGGATGGGAGCGGTTGTTTGTCCTACGATATCGGAGTCTACACCTAAGCAAGTCGGCCCCGGATGCGACGCGAAATCCTCTTGAGAGCGTCACGAAAGTCATCTCCTGTTACTGGTCGAACGCGCTTCCACTTCACGTTTACCAGTCCTGCCGACCTTCCGACCTTCCGTAGGGCACAGACGATAGTCTTTGGTGGTCTTGCGGATGCCCTGACAGGAACGATTTCCAAATATGGCTCAGTTCCCCTTTACCCGCATACAAGGCCAACCCATTGACTCGCCTGCTCTGCAGCCCAACAGGATCCCAAAGTAAGCTTGCCGTACCACTGTATCCATTCTACTGGAGTTCCGACGCTTTGGGGGCGCCGACGCGCAATCATGGTGGGGGGAAGACACGTCGTTGGACAACGTCAGCGAAGGGGATGCATTGATGCGGGGGAACAAGGCTGCAAGGGAAAGCAAGGGTATGAATTCATCGGGTCCGCGGTGCTTAGTCTACCCCCCGCGCCCGTCGGGAGGCGAGGGGGGCGAGGCAGACGCAGAAGGCGGAAGGGGGTGCAGGGCACAGTAGGGGGGTGCCAGTTCGGGTCAACGGCCGCCCAAGAGGGACATTTTGGATCGGCGGACGGGACTCGGTTTGCGTGCGCCGGCAGCTCGTTCAGTGAGGTAGAGCGAGATGGCCTGGACGTCATCCTGAGACCGTCGTAGGGCGTGGGCCAAGTCGCGTGGTTCGGCCGAAGGAAGCGCATCGCACATGCGCTCCAACGCAGCCAAGTCCAACCCCTGTTTCCACTCCTCGAGCCGTTCCGCGCGGGGCGACAGACGCGGGGTCGAGCCAAATCCGTGCCCACTGCCGCCGACGGACGAGGTGGGCGTCAAACCAGGCGCGTGCGGCGAGCCGTGCGGTAAATCGATACTGGCTCGGACCGAGTGCATGGGGCGCGGCGCGTCCCGCAACATACGCGGAACCTCGAGACTGGCACTGATCCGATGGTTGCCAGGCCCGGAAGGCATCGGCGTCTGCTTCGGCGTCTGCATCGGCGTCTGCATCGGCGTCTGCATCACGTCAATCGTCGGTAAGGGCGGGCGCTTGGCCACCCCCGATCCCACCACGGGTAACGTTCTCCGCGACAGCGATCTGTCGGATGAAGAAGAAACCGATTCGGGTTTGGGAGGTGGCAAGGGTTTGGAGATGAGCGGCATCGTGCCTGATGGTGTCTCGCCCCTTCGTAGAAAAGTAAATCCCGATGGAGATTCGGGTGCTCGGGCACGAAAGGGGCCCAGGACTAACCCGCGGACTTCGCGTTGGGTCTCAGCACGCGGACGCTGGGCGCGAGTGAGACTTTGTTGTTGCTGTGCGACGTGCTGGATGTGGGCACGGTTCTGCTGCTGCTGCTGCATGGCATAGGCACCTGGGTAGGGAAGGTTACGAGGCATCTCGCTCAGCGCCTGCACTTTCGCCTGCTCGTCTCCTTGCGACGTGGTCAGCGTTCCTGGTCCATCGGCAGGGAGCGAGTGCGGAGAAGAATCAATGGGAGACGAGATAACCGGCTCGGACGACGAAAAGGGCAACGCTACAGCCCGACCACCGTCGCCGCGGACGGGGAAGGTGACATCGGACAAGCCCGTGTTGATCGTCGTCGTTGTCCAGATCCCACCAAACTCGGACGGAATGGGCGCTTGCGCCTTGTGCGGAGTCACAGTATCCCCTAACGCAAGAGCTACAGGTCAGCAGTTTATTCACGCACGGCGGAAGACCATCGGATCAACAGACAACTTAATACGCACCACGGTTCGACGGATTGGACATGAGGTTGACCCAGGTCGGCAGCCCCGTGGGTGTGGCCAGCAAGTCGGCTGCCGCTTCAGCATAGGCTACTGCGACCGAGGCCGTTGTCGGAAACGGTCCGCTAATGGACGCTGCCTTGGGGGAAATGATTCTCGGTAATTTTGCGTACCGCACCCAAGTTGGTTGCCGCTCGAAGGAAGCGACCGCCGGGTGCCTGCGGGGCCTGGGGCGTCACTGAAAAGAAGGGCCGGGGCCAGGGACAGTCAATGCCAAACACGTCCATCGATGGTGAAGCCGACGGGGCAGGGGCGGGCAAAAGCGCAGGGAGCGTCTTGTGCGTTGGCGTAAGCGCCTCTGCGGACGAAATGGACATTCCCTGCGACGTAGCATGGCCAAAGGTGGGCAGCGAAGCGATGGACACATCAGGTGACGTGACGATCTCAGGAGATGGGGCCAAGCCAGCTGAATGTGCGGCCATCATGGTTGTATCTCCAGACACGCCCTCCTCGGCATCTTCACCCTCGTTACGCATCTTGCCGGGCACGGCAGTCTGAACCAAACGGTCTTGCTGAAGCAGCGGGGAGTCCCCGCCTGGCGTCGATATGGGAGAGGCACCGTCCATGGCTGGCTGGTCTGACAAACGGCGCGGGGAACGGGCGGGGCGACGAGTGGGCGAATCGGAGCGCTCGGCCAAGGTTAAAGCTGGGTCGAAAGCAATGATGGGAGCAGACAGTGGAGACTTTGTTTGGGACGACTCTTGTGGTTCCAGAGGAGGTGCAGGCAAGGGAAGAGGATGCGTCATGGACTGCTTGGCCAGGGCACGTGCTTTGGCCCGCGCTCGCGCTTCCTGCAACGTACGTGGACGATTGGGATTGCGGGCGTCCGCTTCGGCCTCGAGCGCAGCTTGCACAGACAGCTGCTCGGCGGTGACAGATGCCACCTGCATAGGTGCGGCACTTGCCACCGTAACTCCGCGGCGGCGCGGGGGGCGGGTGAGCACCTCCTCGTGCGTATCGGCATCGGAACCATACTCGGACCCTGAGCTGAGGGAGGGTGCGTGGTGGGGCGTGCCAGCAGGCCGCCGCGGGGAGGACGGCACGAGTGGCAAGAGCAGCGTTGGGCTCGGGCAGCGCGGGAGATAAGTGAGACGACAGAGCAGCGAGCTGCGATGTGAGCTGCGCCGCTTGCTGCTCAACGTCGGTCGTCGCGTCGGAAACATGGGAGGCAGGAGGCGCAGGGGGGCGCTGGTCCGCGGCGGCGGCGGCGGCGGCGGCGGCGGCAAGGTGAAGGTTGAGCTGAGCAAGCTGGGACTCGACGTGGGACACGTCGCTGGGCGGCAGGTGCGGGTGGGCGGGCAGGGTCATTGAGGCGGACAGGGAAGGAGGAAGAGCGTGGCTGGGGGCACTGCTTCTGTGGTCAACGGACGAGGGGGCGAAGGAGTCCTGGTTGGAGTACTCGCTGGCCGAGTCGTCGCTCGTCATGCGCGGGGCGGGCCACTCGGCTGGCGGGGGAACGAACGAAGGGTCGGAGATGCTCTGGGGCGCGACGCGGCCTCGGGGGCCAATGGTGTGGGCGGGGCAGAGGGCTGGGAGGGGGCGGCGGGGAGCGGGTGCGGCGCAGCCACGGGCGTGGCGGGGCTCGGGTGGTCCATGCCAGCCAAGCGCCCAGGTGGTCGCCGGACACGCGGCCGACGGCGGTGTGGGTGTGGGAGGAGTGGCAGGGCAGCCCCTCGGCGATGCGACATCACATGTGACTGCGGCGGCGGGCGGCCGCCCAGCGGAACTCCGACCCAGGTGGCGCTGCTCCCAGCCGCGCGTCGGCTCTGCCCCGCCACATCACCGCCACATCACCCTGCCTCCGCCAAAAGAAATTCCCCAACCGGGTCGAACCCGGGTCTTCACGGAACAGACCACACCGGCCTTGAAAGCGTGACATCATAGCCGTTGGACCATTGAGGAGTGATGGTGCAATTGTCCCATCTACATTCGACCTGTGTGTGGCAGCAGGTTGTTCTGCCTCCCCTCATCGATCTTTCCCCCCGGCTTCATCTCTGGACAACAGACAGTCAACCAAGCATCAATCTCCACCTCGCCCTCCCTCGCTTCCAGCAAGCAGCACCCTATCCCTCATTCCATTCTCACAGCCGCGCACAGACGAGCACGCAGGAACGCCATCGCCAGCACCACGCCCCAGCCGATGGCAGACATCAGCTACACACGGAAGGGCGCTGCCCTAGACTGGGCTGGGCGCGTGGGGCAAACAAGGCGGATCGAGCAACGTTGACGCAAAGTGCAAAGGTCGGAGCCCCGAGACACCAATCCGCTTGCCTTGTGCCTGGCCGCCCCCCATGGGATCGGGCAGCAGCAAGGTCCAACCAGGTACGAAGAAGCACGTTGCTGTCAATGTCTCCTCCCTTGGGCCCCGGCCCTCGTCCCCTTCTCGTTTTCAAATCCCCCCTCCCTCGAGCAGGAGCGTCACGGCGGCCTCGACGCTCCCGCCGCTGATCAACAACGCCCGCAGGTTGGCCGGGCCATTGGTAAAGCCCATTCCCTGCAACTGGGCAAGCTCGTTGGAATACCGTTCTTCGGGGGGGCGAGAATCGCCAGCCGACGCTTCAGCACCAGCACCACCGGCACCGCCTAGGCCACCCATACCACCTAAGCCACCCAAGCCACCCAACCCGCCTAGTCCCCCTGCTGCGCCAAGGTCGCCAAACAGGTTGGGGGGAGGGAATCCCATCCCAGGCCCCCCGCCAGCTCCGCCTCCCAAGGCGCGCAGAAGTTGCTCCAGCGAGTCCGCCGACCCAGGTGCGCCCGGCCCGGAATTGGCACCACCTGTAGCACCTGTGGTACCCGCCGCACCAGTGGGAGGCGATTCGGTGCTGCCCGGCGTTGGCGCCGCCGGGTTGGCAGGGGGAGCAAATGTGGGCCACTGAGCAGCGCCAGGGCACCGCCGGCACCGCCCGTGGCAGGCGGTGCACCAAACATTCCTGAGCCAAAGGGGCCCAAGCCGGGCATGCCACCTGCACCTGCGCCCATCGCGCCGGCCAGTTGCTGGCTGCGCCGTACCATTTCGGGGTTGGTAATCATTTCGCGAAACTGTTCGGACTGGAGCATGGTCTCGAGCATGGCACGGTACGGCCGTAGTTGCGGGCGCATAGCGAGGATCTGGTCCACAATGCCCGGTTGGGCGAGCGCTTCGCGCGCCTGCGCTTGGAAACTCTCATCCGCCATCAAGTTCATCATAAAGTTCGGGTCGGACGGGTTGCCATTCATGCCCGCAAACGGGTTGAGCGCGGCCATATGTGGACCGGCCAGGTCAGGACGCAGCAGCGCAGAAAGGGGTTGTTGGTAAACGTCTGGCCGGCACCGAACGTGCTGGGCACCCCACGAGCCTCGGCCCGTTCCGCCGCACTCGCCGCCGGGGTGGAGGTTGCAGGAGCTGGCGAAGCCGGCGCCGGTACCGGTTCCCGTGCCAGCGGTGGGGCGGTGGTGGCGGTGGTGGATGTCGTGGCGCTGGCAGCAGGGCGGGGGCGCCACCAGAGCGGACCATGTGGATGGTATGGCCGCCCTGAATATGGTACTTCTCCAGCAGAACGTCGTCCTTGAGCACTTTGCCGCCATAGATGAGGCGCAGCGATGCGGCAGGAAAGTCGGCTTGGCGTGCTGGATGGCGTGCTTGAGCTTGCGCACGGGCGCAGAGAGCCCAATCTGGATGGGCAGCTGGAGACCAGCGGGACCCTTGATGGTCAGCGCCACCACCTCTCCCTCGTCGTCGGAGGCGTCGGCGGGAGGGGCAGCGGCAGGGTTGGTGTCGGAGTCGGTGGGCATGATGAGGGCCGGGGTGGGGAACTACGGAGGCGCGGTGAGGTGGGCAGGAGGCAGAAGCCGGAGGGAGAGAGAGGGGCGATGCGGCGGCGGCGGAGGGCAAGGCGGCTTAGCTACCCCAGCATCTGCTCCGATCGGCACCGCCTCTCAGAGACCAATCAGCAATCAGCAATCCTTAATCAGCCTGGTTGCTGGTCGCCACGCGTGACGCGGGACCCGTGACCAGGGAGGCGCGGCGCCGTGCTGCCTCGTGCCGGCTGTGGCACTTTCCGATTGCGTATCCCCCCGACTTTGCTACATTGAGTAACCACCACCTCTTCTCCTCGTCCTTTCACCGCCAGCCTCCTCGCCAGCGACGTTGATGATCGATGTGGTCCCAGGGCCAGATCGATCCGCACCCCAACAGAGTTTGTCCCGCCATCCACTCTCCCTCCCCCTCCTTTCTCTTTGTACATTGCGTCTGCACACGTCGCGCTGCGGGCCGACAACCGCGGTTGATTCTTTTTCTTTGTAAACGTACCTACATGCAAAACTGTTGTCGGAGAAGGTCGGTAGGACATGGCGCATGGCCGATGCCGCCCTCAGCGCATTCTGTCCGCTTTCTCTGGCCTCTATACTCACAAACTTGTTTCCACTCTCTTTCTATGGACATTTCAGCAAAATCTTACCCATGACTCTGACGGTTGGAGCTGTGGGCGATGTAAGTGTAAACTAACATCGAACCGACCCACATCTTGTTCGGTTTGATCGTCTGAATGCAGCCATACAGACCTGAAGGACTGGACCGAGTTAAGCGAGCGCCTTGCACCTCTACGCAGAGAGCCAGCTGGATGTGACAGAACACGGGGAGAAGCAGACTATACACCTCCAAAAACGGTAAAAGGAGGCGGAAGGCGAGTGCAGGGAGCAGAAGGTGCAATGCCGAATGGGGGTTGATGAGGAACATGCAGTGCAGCACGGAGCGTCCGTTTCTTCGGTGGTGAATAAGCGATCCCCCCTGGTAACATCGCCGCCCAGGCCTGCCACGTACGTGAAGCAGAAAATGCGGCACTATGAGCATTGATCTATACTACGACCCTCCCTCCAATGTCCACATGCAGCTGATGTTTTCATCCAACACACGTTCCCATTTTCCTTTGTCACATCACACATCTCACGTCCACCCATCAGCCTGCACATGGCCTGGATGGATCGGACACCTTTCCTGCGCGCAGCAGCGCGGGGTGGGGGGCGGAACGGGAAGGGCGGTGCGGGACGGCGATGGCCAGGACATGGAGGCAGTGGGTGTCCAGGGGACCGGCGCGCGTGGCCCTACGCGCCTCGGCGCGTGGCTTGGGCTGGATGATGGATGCGGGGGAAGGAGCGTCAGCCACACAGAAGCAAGGGCGGGGGGAGGGGGATCAGGTATCTGTTCTTGGTTGGTCCCACTGCCCCGCTACGCGAGCAAGGGGTGGGGGTACATGTGGACCGTGCGTGGCTCCGCCGCGGAGGAGCCGGGGCGGTGGATCACCCATGTCTTCCTCATCCTAAGCGAGGCGGGGGGGGGCTGCCGAGAGTACTTACGCTTCGCGTCGGTGGGGGCAGGCGAGCTTCTCCGCAAGCTATGCTCTCTGTCAGGAAGGATAGGCGGGGACCACACTGGCGGCCGATTACGTACTCACCGTGTCACGTGTGATGGGCAAAAGGGAACGCACACGCAAGCCTCTTTGGCTCAGTGGTAAAGCATCTCACTAGTAGCACGGCTACGGCATGAGAAGATCGGTCGTTCGATTCGGCCAAGAGGCATATTCTTTTGGGGGCGTGTGGAGGTGTGTTCTACCGACTGCCATGCCTACTACATATATACTCGACTTGCTCGATGGGAGACGGCGAGCACGATTGGCCATTCGACTCGGCTGCTTCTTCTCCTCATCCCTCGAGCGCCAGCAGGCTCTGTGCTTCGCTCCATCCGCCCCGCGCCTCCCCACCGCCAGCTGCACCGCCGCCGCCACCGCCACCGCCGCCGCGTCCGGCACTGCAAACACGCTCTCCGCCTGCTGCTGCACCGCCGCCCAGTCCACCCCCGCTACCCCCCCACCGCCGCCCCTGCAGCGCCAGCAGCACCACCTCCGTCGCTGCTGTCTGTATCGGCACAGCACGCTCCGAGGGCAACGCATACGCTGCCCTGCTCACCCCCCAGCTCGATGGCTTGCGTCCGCGGGCCCGCCGCCGTAGGCAGCAGTCCCGCCACCGTCTGCAGCAGCCAGGGCAGCAGCAGCGGCGGCAGCGTGGCCATCGGCCACGGAGACACCGACGAACGGGTAAAGTAGCCCCCCTGCCCCTGCAGCGTGAGGTGGGCCAAGGTACGTGTGATCAGCGGCGCAAGGTAGTCTTCCTGCTTTGCCGCGGGGGTGATTGGGGTGATGCCGGCGCGCTGGGCGGCGCGGGTGGTGGCCGTAGTAGGAGTGGCAGTGAGCGCCGTGCGGCGTGCAAGAGAAGGCACGTGCGCTTCGCCCTCGTGCCTGGCGCGCTCGATGGCATGGCGGACGAGCAAGCCAACATGGGCGGCAACTTGGTCTGCGACTTTGGTGGGCGCCGGCCGAGATAGCGCCCCCATGTCACCCCGCACCTCCAGCGCCGCATACAGCAACGCACTCAGCAACATCGCCTTTCGCACCAAAGACAGGTGCGGGCTGAACACCAGCTCGATCGCTACCGCCCCCACGGGCGCCGAGACAAGAAGTGCGACCATGCCAACGGCGATCCACTCCTCGAACGCTTTCAGACCAAACCGGTCGTCCAGCTGCACCAGCTGATGCACCAGCTCCACCGCCGAGTCTTGCACCTCGCTCCCCCACCCTCGCTTGGCACGCACCAGCGACGGCAGCACGTGAAGCGCATGCCGCACCTCCTCTCTCTTCCCGGAGCAAAGGCGGGAGCTCATGCACGTACACCACCGCGCGTCGGCGCGGCCCAGGCATGCGCATCGCCATTGCGTCCCGCTTCTGCGCCGCATCGGACGCACTGAACTCTTTCGTACGTTCGGTCATTTGTACTTCTGCCTCCCTGCCCCCGCGGCGCGCTCTAACAAAGACAGCACGTCCCCTGGGTCGAGCTCGGAATTGGGATCGAGGTCGTGGTCTTGTTCGTCCGCAGAGGAATCCTCTCCTTCCGACTCGGAAGAAGGCACGAGGGCCGAGAACGGGGCGCTTGTGTCTTCTTCTTCCTTCCCGTCCGAGTCTAGGAGCTGGACCAGTGGTTTGTGCGGGGCGCGATGCGCCCCCAAGCGCCGAGGACGGGCACGGTCCGCGCCGGACGCATCAACGTCAGATCGGCCAGTCGATCCGCACTTTCCTCCACCTTGTCACTTTCCCCTGGCCGGGAGTCTGCCCCACCAGCCTCATCGGACGCTGGCACTATGCCCAGCACACCGCCGCGGGAGAGTGGGACGACAGGCCACACCATCTGTCGCAAGGTACGCGCTAGGTCTTGCCCTTGCCCCGTGCCGCCCCACACGCCAAAGTCCAAGGGAACCTCGGTGGGAACAAGCGTGCGCACCGTCCCAACCAAGATTTCGGCCACTGCCAGCCCCACGAGCCGAATGGCCGGGGACGGGTGGTCAAGGTACGCCTGAACACCGTTTAGGAACGCTGGGTCGTGCCGTGTTTTTAGCAGAAACGGGACGATCGTCTCGGTTCCTGCACCCGCGTGAGTGGGTGCTGCATTACCGGACTTCCCTGGCCCATGGGCCGAGGTCGACGCTGCCATTGGTTCCGCTGTGGAAGAAGGCAAGGGGGCAGAGGGTGCAGCTAGGAACTTCAGCCGGTTTAGCGCCACCGTAAGCAAGACTGCACGTGCCACGTGTTGCTCCGGCCTTGACGCTAAGATGGTGGTCTTATCCCCCCACTGGGTCAGTGCACGGCGGAGCAGTTGTTCGGTCCTCTCGGGCGAGGGCGCCAGGGAGGACCATAGGACCAAGGCGCGCGCAAGCGACACAGAGCTCCATCCCACACTGGGTAGCAATATGACCATCTGCTCCTCCTCCTCCTCCTCATCTTCTTCTGAGTCCGCGTCGGAGTCCGCGTCCGAGGGGAGGCCCGGGGAGCCCACAGATGACGTGGAGGCTGGCGGACAGACGAGCGCGAGCACATATGCCAAACGTACATCCTCTTCCTGCCTCGTTGGATCGGTCAACTCCATTCCCACCAGGGGAGGGTGGACCTGCCCCGATCGCTGCTCAATCCATCCCAGCAGGGACGCCACCACCTCGGCCCGGTAGGGTCCTAGCGCACGCATCACATCGCGCCATGCCTCTACGTAGCTCGTAGACCAGCCCAGACCAGGCTGTAATCGGTCCAACATGCGCGGCAGGAGTGTGTACCACCACCCGTTCGCACTGCGCACCCACCCCAGCTTGAGCAACCGGACCGCCAAGCCTGACAGGAACTGACCCCTCCCCGGACGGAGCAGCGTTTCCCACTGCCGCGTCAGGCGCGCGTAGAATGTACTGCCCCCAGAATGTAACACGCATCAGCCAGCTGTACCAAGAAGAGGAGAAAAGGGTGCTTGCTTCCCAACCAGTGGAATCACCGAGAAAGGAGGATAAGAAGAGGGAGGACGTACCTCGTTTCCAAACTGGCCGGCGTATGGCCCTGGGTTAAATTGGCCATCCGGGCGGGGAACGCAGTGAGCAAGTGCAGCGTTTCGTCCCACTCGGTCTTTTGTGCGTGGGCATGTGGAGTTCCAGGGGCGGCAGACAGAACGGGACCAAGGGAAGAGCGAGATCCAGCTCGGAGGCGACCACGTCGGCAATCGCAACGGCGGCCTTCTCCTGTTTGGGACAACACACGTAGCCCCCAGCGTGTCACGGCTGCTGCTGCTGCTTGGGCAGCTGTGACGTCTGCGGCGTCTGCCTCGGCGTTGGCAGCAGCAGGAGCGGCGGGGACAAAGGAGGCGCGTACGACGCTGTGCCACAGCGGCAGGCGGTCGAGGGTGGGGGCGTGTTGGATGATGAGACGCTGGACAGGGCGGAGTAGGAGCGGCGATGAGACGAGATGGGTGCGCAGCGCGCCCAGGTCCGATGTGGGCACGACGGGGTGCGAGGCGAGGTGGGTGGCGACGAGGCGGGTCCAGGCGGTGGCCAAGGCGGCGGCGGTGGGCGCGCCGAGGAAGGCGGCCGTGTCGAGCAGAAGCACACACGCCGCCTCGGCGCCCTGGGAGCTGGGCACAGCCAGGTGCGTCTGCAGTGCGCCGAGCAGCTCGGCAGCCACGGCCATGGCGACGAAAAACGGGGCGGGATGGTGGGGACGAAGAAGGGCAAGACGCCGGCTGGCCTATTTAGCAACCCATCTACAATCACTCTCCTGGCCGCGCTATTTGATTTCTCTTGCTTCGCATCGGCAATTAATTAATTACCTGTCGATTGGATTCCGATTCCAGCCGCCGCGTCGCTTGCTTGCTCGCTCGCACCTTCTAGTGCTCGTCGCCGATCTCCACCACCACGCCGCGCGCGAGGCGGTAGGCAGTGCACGCCGGCTCCACCAACAGCGTCTGCGTCTCGTCGACCAACACCGCCGGCCCCGCCACCTTCTCCCCCACCCCCACCTCGGCCAGCTTGAGCACCGGCGTAGGCACACGCCCCTGCCCGGCAAAGTAGATCGGCCTTGTGGGCCCGTGCGCGGCGGTGGACAAAACCCTCCCTCATGCGTCCGCAAGTCCTCCACCAGCGGCGGCGGGAGGTGGGAGTAGGCGTGGCCAATGCCCTTGACTCGCACATCGTCCACCATCACCGCCTTGTCCGTCAAAACAAAGCCAAACTCTTGCTGGTACGCCTGTGTGAACGCGTCCGCCACCCCGCCACGTGGCGGGACCAGCGTCATGAGCTGCGTGTCGGTGCCGTCGTACCGGAGGTGGAGGTAGCGCTCGCAGCTGATTTGCTCGGGGGCAAACCCTTCTCCCCCCAACACTTGTCCCACTTGCTCCTCCAACTCCTGGAAGCGCCTCTGCAACGCCGGCATCGTCGCTGCCTCCAAGCGCATCGACGCTGGTACTTGCACTTCGTGCACCCGCTCTGCCAATGCCATCCCATACGCCGACAAGAGAGACGAGTACATGTGCACCACCACCAACTTGATCCCCAGCCCGCGCGCCAGCGAACATGCATGCTGCCCTCCGGCGCCACCAAACGAGGCCAAAATGTGACGTGAGGCAGCATATCCTTTGGCTTCGGTCAATGCGGATCGGCCGGGCCATCGTCTCGTTTGCCACGCGCAAAAAGCCGTGGGCCACTTCATCCACGCTGTAGCTGGGTTGGCCCTGCGCTTGCCGGTCCTTGTTAATTTCGTCAGTAAGTTGGGTGAAGAGTTCAAGGGAACGGTCAAAGTCAAGACCTTGGTCTTCGTTCGGCCCAAAGATGCGCGGAACATCTCGACGGCCAACCGGCCGGTAACGAGGTTAGCGTCCGTAATGGTCAACGGCCCTCCTTTGCGATACGCAGCTGGGCCCGGGTGTGCCGACGCACTTTCCGGGCCAACGACAAACATGCCATTGCGATACGACAGCATGCTCGACCCTCCCGATGCCACCGTATTCACGTCCAACTGCGGCGCAGCCACCGTCACGCCGGCGGTGGTCGACTCAAACACGTGCTCGTACCGCCCGTCGTACCTGGATACGTCTGTCGAGGTACCGCCCATATCGAACCCAATCACTGCACGGCCATCCACGGGATCAAAAGTGGTCAAGGCCATGCCGACCACGCCACCGGCCGGACCAGAGAGGATACTCTGCAGCCCTGAAAAGCGATCGACCTGGGTCAAGCCGCCGTCGGACATCATAAACTCCACCTTAGTCCCCGCCGTGCCATCTCGCAGCGAAGGCGTAAAGCCCTGGAAAAACGAGTGGAGATAGTCATGCAACACTGGCGTCAAGTATGCATCGGCCGAGACCGAGTGCCCTCTTGCCACCGCCTTGATCACGGGGCGCAAGCGCGAGGTGGAAATGTACTTGAATCCTTCTTCACGTGCGATCTGTTCAATGAGATCTTCAT
Organism: Moniliella sp. 'wahieum'; assembly: GCA_003971905.1. Classification (NCBI taxonomy): domain Eukaryota; kingdom Fungi; phylum Basidiomycota; class Moniliellomycetes; order Moniliellales; family Moniliellaceae; genus Moniliella; species Moniliella sp. 'wahieum'. The sequence goes on along the minus strand of RSEE01000103.1, from coordinate 10,819 downwards.
GCTGGGGGAACGTGAATCCATGCAACAACACGATGGCCAAAGCGTCGATCCCATCTCGCCTGAGTTGTTGCAGGTCCGCACGCAGTTTGGGCTGGTTGAGCGGAGTGAGGATCGCCACCGCTTCGCCCGACACACCCTCCACAATTTCCGGCTCGACCCACTGCCCGTCCCTGTACACCAGTGGGGGCAGGTCGGGTCCCGAATAGGCGCGCACAACCTTGCCCTGGTCAAACTGGACGGCTTGCTCGGCGTGGCGCGGGTCGTTGGTCGCGCCCACCAACGTCACCCGCTCCTCCGCCTCTATCACCGCGGAGAACAGCACCTCCGGCCTGTGAATGGCCAAGGCAAAAATATCCGGCCGGGCTTGGTTACCGATGCGCAGCAAGTCGCCAAACCCCTGGGTAGTGACCAGCGCGTGCCGCTGGCCTTTGCGCTCCAACAACGCATTGGTCGCGACTGTCGTGGCCAACCGAATGCTTTCAATCGGACTGGCATCCAGCTTTTCGGTGCGCGGCAGGGGGCGGCCGAGGGCGATCTGGAGGATGCGTCGAATGGCTTCGGTCGGCGCATCGGCATAGTGCGCAGGGTCGTGCGACAGGAGCTTGAACACCACGTCGCCGCGCCCAGGGATGGAGGCGACGGCGTCGAGAAACGTCCCGCCGCGGTCGAGCGCGATGCGGATCTTCTTGCCGGGCGGGACGGCGGTGGGGGTGGGGGTGGGGGCAGCAGCCATGGCAGGTGGGGGCAAGAGCAGGGAGGGGCGTGCGGATGGTCCAGGAGCCCGGGGAGCGCAGCGGGTGGCGTGCGAGGGAAGCGAGGTGGGTTGCCAGACTAACAATCGTCTGCCGTGATAGAAGTGATAGGGTTGGGCGGGCGGAGGTGCGATACTGGCTCCGAGCACGCAGCGCTGACAGGGCGCCCTGTGGTCCGTGCACAGCGCCGGAGATAGCGTGTTTTCTTCTCAGTTTGTCATCGATAAGCGCTCAGCCGGCCACGCTTCCCCACCGCCACTGGCACCGTCCGCCCTGGTCCGCCCTGACGCGCCTGACGCTCGATTGAGTGTTTGTCTGCGTGTCCGCTATCGCCACCGCCACCGCCACCACGACCCCGACCACCACCACCCACTGCACTCTCCCACCAATGCCGGCCGACCCCGTGCTGCTCTCCCTCTTTGGCCACCGCTTCCAGGGCATCGCCGAGACCGCCGGGCTGACCCTGCAGAAGACCGCCATCAGCGCCAACATCAAAGAACGGCTGGACTACTCGGTGGCCATCTTTGATGCCACCGGCGCACTCGTTGCCAACGCCCCCCCCTCCCCGTCCACCTGGGCAGCATGTCGTTTGCCGTGCGCTACCAGATTGGCCTGCTGGGAGCGACATCGAGGAGGGAGATGTGTTACGGCGAATCATCCCAAGGCAGGCGGCAGCCATCTGCCCGACATGACCGTCATCTCCCCCGTGTTTGACAAGGGCCAAATCATCTTCTATACCGCTTCGCGCGGACACCACGTCGACATTGGCGGTATCCTCCCGGGCTCCATGCCACCCACTTCGACTTCGCTGTGGGAAGAAGGGGCACAGATCATCAGTTTCAAGTTGGTACGGAGGGGCGTGTATGACCACAAGGGGCTGTACGACTACCTTGTCACCCAGCCTGCTCAGTACGCGGGTTGTGCCGGCTCGCGCGCGTTTCGCGACGTTGAGTCGGACCTGCAAGCCCAAATTGCCGCCAACAACAAAGGGATCAAGTTGCTGCAGGCGCTCATCAAAGAGTGGACCTTGCCCGTTGTACAAGAGGTTCGTATTATACCCTTCTCTCTCCTCTGTCTGATTCGGAGTGGCAACTGACGAACGGGGCAATGGGGAAGTATATGGTCCACATCCGGTCTAACGCCGAACTTGCAGTTCGCAACCTGCTCCGACAAGTGGCATCGGAGCAGGGCACACGTCTCCAGGCGATTGACTGGATGGACGATGGTACACCGATCCAACTGGCGATTGAGATTGACCCGCGGGAGGGGAAGGCGACATTTGACTTTACCGGTACCGGCCCACAAGTGTTGGCCAATTTCAATTGCCCCCGGAGTGTAGTGTACAGTGCGATCATCTATTGCCTCAGGGCGATGGTCAACATCGACATGCCCCTGAATCAAGGCTGCCTCGTGCCTATCGACGTTGTCATCCCACCCGGATGCCTGTTGGACCCCAGCGACACAGCCGCTGTGGTAGGCGGCAACGTCCTGACCTCGCAGCGAATCACCGATGTCGTCCTGCACGCCTTCCACGCTGCGGCCGCGTCACAGGGGTGCTGCAACAACCTGACCTGGGGTACGCCGGTTGACGCAAACGGCCAAGGCATCAGCAACTACGAAACGATTGCCGGGGGTTCCGGGGCCGGGCCCGGGTGGAACGGCACTTCGGGCGTGCAGGTGCACATGACCAACACACGGATTACGGATGCTGAAGTCATGGAGCGCAGGTTTCCTGTTCTGGTACGCAAATTTGCTCTGCGGCCGCACTCAGGTGGAGCCGGGGCCTATCGCGGCGGCGATGGAACGGTGCGGGAGATTGAGTTTCTCCAACCGGGCATGCAGGTGTCGATTCTGTCGGAGCGCAGGGTGCATCGACCGTACGGGATGGAAGGCGGCGAGCCAGGTGAGGTCGGCCTTAACTTGTGGATCAAGCAGCGGCGTAGCGAGGATGGCGATCTGCTCTCTGCCGAACAAGTGGCCGCCCAGCCGGAAGAAGAAAGGAAGCACCACATCCTCGGTCAGCCGGCGCGCATAATCAATTTGGGCCCCAAGGCCACCACGCGCATGGGCGCGGGGATCGGATTGCTGTATTGACCCCTGGAGGAGGTGGGTGGGGCAAACCGGGCGACCAACAGGTGGATCCCGTGCTACCAGGTGCGCCGGATGTGCGCAAAGGCTCGGTGGCGGAGTGGCAGGCACTCCAGTTGGGCGCATAAAGACATCAAGATGGAGATGAATACCGAACGAATGGAATGTGTGCTGGTGACTCCGAGTGAGGGAGGTGAAGGGGATAGCAGTAGGGTATGGGGGAGGAGGACGGAAGAGATGGGTAGTGAGAGAGGTTCGGGCGATGGTGGTTCGGGGCGGGGTTAGTAGGGAAGACATGCCGCTTGGGTGGTGGTATTGTCATGTGATCAGCCACCGATTGTCCACGCTGACGCAACCTGCATTGCACGGCTTCATGGTTCTTCGACAAGAGAACGTTCATCAATTTGATGAACCGGGGCGCCGACGCACGGCGTGAACGATGCCTGTCCTCAGATATTCTGGGGGATGGCAGTGCTGAGACGCGGGGGATCCCATCTCCCAGCCTTTTGGACGAGATGGTATGGGGCGCTCCAATTATCTCCGGACGCTGCGCTCCGCACGTCGTAGAAATCTCATCCAAACACGCGTCTCACAGCGTCTCACAGTCCCGTTAGACTAGCGAGACAGAGCCAGAAGGAACCTTATCCATACCGCGGATACTGTCCGCGGGGCGAACCGGGCTTACAGTACGGAGCTTCGTATCTGCGATGCCCGGTCTTGGTAAAACCCCACACCTACTGCGGCCCACCATATCGCAGTCTTGTGGCAGAACAGACCGCGCTTTGTCACTTGCTATTGTAGATCCCCCTCCTTCTGTTTCTACCTGCGTTAAGGCACTTGAAGCCTGGTTCCTTCTGTGTATAAGCAGCTATGTATATAAGGCTTGCTAGTTGTGCTGGTCCTTGTCGACCATCCCGTCAGTGGTCTCCGCCGACTTTCCGTTCCCCTCTCGCCCTTCCACCTTTTACCACCGTTACCGATTTACGACTGGCGTTGATAACGTTGCAAGCCGCGGTTACTCTCACCATAGCGCTTGCTCTTCTTTACGACTCCGTCTGATTCCGACTACTACAGCGCGTCGAGCTTTGTGACGCTGCGGGGAACAGCGTTACCGGTTACCCCCGAGCTCCTGGACCCCCTCAACTGGTCCGACGACCTTCGTACGCGGCTCCTACCTCGGATGGTCTGAAATGCGGCCTTTGCACAAAGTGCACCCAAACTAGAGGATCTCTGCCACGCCTCTGTATCCGCTCGTTTCAACCCGGATCTGAGGCAGGACCTAACGTACGAGACTCCAATTGGCCTGTCCAAGGGGCTATACGACTAAACTACTAGGGTGAGTCCCACTTCGGGACCCCCCATGACAAGAGTTGTAATTCGCGTCGCGGGTGTATCGAGCACAGTTCGTGTTCGGGGCCATGGGGAAGAGAGAGTTTGGCGGAGCGGGAGGCGGCGAGCAAGATACGCTATGATGGTGGGTCATCTACGTGGCAAGCGTCTCGGCGATGAATTTCGGTCGGCTTACATAGAGACATCCATCTATGCGGTCGTCCTGGCATCTGAGGTAGAAAGGAAGGGGTGCATTGGGGCATGTGCGGAGCAGGGGGGCCTTAGCAGTTGGATCGGACCATCTCGGGTGCAACGCGGCCCGTAACAGATACCTCGAAAGGCCCCCCATTGGTCGAACCGCCGAGGTCACAGCATGGCCAACGCACATCCTGAATGTACTGACCGAACCAATGGCTTGGCATATGTGGTGGTGGCGATGGAGGGGCAAAGGTAACATGCGGTTAGAACGCCTACCAGCTAGGACATTTATGATGCCAACCCTGCCGATGCATTTGAATAGATCTGCAGCCACACTATTAATGTCTAAAGGGAAGAACAGTCACTAATATAACTCCAGTATTGCCGGTGTTGCATCCAAGTGGTCTTACTACGAAGTGAAGAGGGTGGGTAGGATTACCATTTGGTGTAGGGTGGCGGCGGCGGGGGGGGGGGAAATTGGCCGTTATACCACTGGGCAGGGGCGAGGGTGCTAAAGTTGGGAAGTACTATGCGGTGTAGCTGCGTTGGTGGGCGGTGGGTTAGGTCTCTTAGTACGGAGGTAACCCTTTGGATAGAGGCTGAGTGTGTATAGGAGGAGAGGGGCGGGGGCGCAGCTGGAGAGGCGGAGGGTGCAGAAAGAATGACGACACTGCCAGAGGATTCCCATGTGGTCATCCTCTCATTTTACATTGACTGTTGAATGATCCTGCGGTGATTTTCCCAGATCGGACAGGATGCGATGCTTTCACAGTTCTATGGCGGCGGATGGTGGTAGTAGTACAGTAGGGGGATATAGAAGCTTGCATTGGTCTATGGGGGGGGAGGAGTCCCGTGCGGAGGAGGGGGAATCGAATATACTACTCCGGGGCGTGTGGCCGGAAGGCACTGTCCGGGAGTGGCCTGCCTTAACATGAGTATATTCAAAAGCCAGCATCGGTAGGGGTCAGTATACGCACAATGTGAAAGAGAATCAGTATATCCACAAGTCGGAACCTTACCGAGTGGGTTCTGTACTAACAGAGACGCAGCAGGGAAAAGGGGAGGGGATAAAGGGCAAATTCACTTTCTTTTCCACAGTTTTTTCTTTGCTAATTGTGCAGTAGGGTTAGCTTTCAGGGGCGTAAAGCCCCCTCTCTCCGAAGAGAGAGGGGGAATCAGATACTAAAATCGCAAACCGCGATGGAATTCCACCACATAGGACAATGGGAGTCTCGTTAATCCATTCATGCGCGTCACGAATTAAATGACGAGGCATTTGGCTACCTTAAGAGAGTCATAGTTACTCCCGCCGTTTACCCGCGCTTGGTTGAATCTCTTCACTTTGACATTCAGAGCACTGGGCAGAAATCACATTGCGTCAACACCACGTTATGGCCATCGCAATGCTATGTTTTAATTAGACAGTCAGATTCCCCGCGTCCGTACCAGTTCCAAGTCGCTTGTTCAGCGCACCTTTCGGACCGCGCCGCAGCGCGCCGCCCAGCCGCCAGGAGCTTGCGCCCCCGGCAGCCCAGGCCGCCCACCCGCACGCCCCGGCCAGCACCCAAGCCTTGGAGCCAATCCTTCTCCCAAAGTTACGGATCAAATTTGCCGACTTCCCTTACCTACGTTCTCGTTTCAACTAGAGGCTCTTCACCTTGGAGACCTGCTGCGGTGATCAGTACGACCGGGCGAGAGACTAGACACGCACCAGGATTTTCACGGGCCGTCGAGCACACACAGATGCCAGCGTAGCGCCAGCACTCTTCCCACGCCCTGCACCGTCTCTCCGGATAACCCGATTCCACGGCGCATTCTCAGCATGGTTAAGCAGAAAAGAAAACTCTTCCTGGGGTACTCGCCAGCGTCTCCTGGCTTGCTTGCGTTACCGCTCCATACATCCTCATCCCGGCGACGGAATCTTAACCGTCTTCCCTTTCCCGAACCACACCCCCAAAAGGGTGCTATGGATCAGCATCAGCCTATCGGTTAGGATCGGCTCACCCATGTCCAACTGCTGTTACCATGGAACCTTTCTCCACTTCAGTCTTCAAGGTTACTCGCTTGAATATTTGCTACTGCCACCAAGATCTGCACCAGGGGCCGTTCCACGCAGGCTCACGCCCAACGCTTCGGCACAAAACCCCCGCGCCTGCCTACTCTTTCGCACAACTCTGGCACGAAAGGTGTGGTATGGGAGACACGCTTCAGCGCCATCCATTTTCAGGGCTAGTACATTCGGTTGGTGAGTTGTTACACACTCCTTAGCGGATTCCGACTTCCATGGCCACCGTCCAACTGTCTAGATGTACCAACACCTTTTGTGGTGTCTCATGAGCGTGTACTCTGGCTCCTTAACCACACGATCGGTTCATCCCGCATCGCCAGTTCTGCTTACCAAAAATGGCCCACTAGAAACTCACATTCAACGCACAAGCTCAACCAAGCAGCAAGTGCTTCTTACGCATTTAAAGTTTGAGAATAGGTTAAGAACATTTCGTCCCCAAGGCCTCTAATCATTCGCTTTACCTCATAAAATTGTTCTCACACGAGCTTCTGCTATCCTGAGGGAAACTTCGGCAGGAACCAGCTACTAGATGGTTCGATTAGTCTTTCGCCCCTTTGCCCAGCTCAAACGATCGATTTGCACGTCAGAACCGCGACGGACCTCCACCAGGGTTTCCCCTGGCTTCATCCTAGCCAGGCAAAGTTCACCATCTTTCGGGTCCCAACAGGTATGCTCTTGCTCAGACCCATCTTGTGCGCACACGCAGGGCCGGCCGGTACTGCACCCGAGGGTTCGTACCCACATCACTTTCATTTCGCACGCCGGGTTTGCCACCCACATACTCGCATACATGTTAGACTCCTTGGTCCGTGTTTCAAGACGGGCCGCTGAAAGCCATTAAGCCCATGTCCACCAACGGCAGTCCTCGGTCGCACGCGGGGCATCCACAGCGCGGCTATAACACTCCCCCCAGAGGGAAAGCCACCTTCCGCGCCGCCTTCTCCCCCACACGCAACCGACATGGGCCCCACGGCCGCCACAGTACACCCCCCGAGAGGGGCAGACGAGGCGCCGCTCCGGCACTGACTTCCAACGCTTCCCTTTGGCAATTTCACGTACTCTTTAACTCTCTTTCCAAAGTGCTTTCATCTTTCCCTCACGGTACTTGTTCGCTATCGGTCTCTCCCCATATTTAGCCTTGGATGGCCTTTACCACCCCTCTTTGCGCTGCATTCCCAAACAACGCGACTCGTCGAGCGCACCCCACAACACGGCACCAGGCCAGACCAAGCACGGGATTCTCACCCTCTCTGATGCTGCTTTCCAGCAGACTTGGCGTCCAGCCGCACCGCACGAGGCACGTCTCCAGCTTACAATGCGCCCGCAAGGGAGCTTTCAAATCTGGGCTCATCCCGCTTCGCTCGCCGCTACTAGGGGAATCCATGTTTGTTTCTCTCCTCCGCTTATTGATATGCTTAAGTTCAGCGGGTAGTCCTACCTGATCTGAGGTCGAATCGGGGGGGGTGTTCGTATCGGCCTCCCACTACAACGTCGCTTCCTAGTGGTACCTTCGTACTTTTCAGGAGAGTCCCCGATGGATCAAGCTCCCATATCCATTCCACCGAATGATAAGGATTCACAACACTCAAACAGGCATGCCGGGGGGAATAGCCCCCTGGCGCAAGATGCGTTCAAAGACTCGATGGTTCACGGTTCTGCAATTCACATACCTTTCGCGTTTCGCTGCGTTCTTCATCGATGGGAGAACCAGAGATCCATTGCCAAAAGTTGTATAACAATCGTAGTACTTCCTTCCTTACAGTGGGTTTCGTTGTTCACAGGTGGACCATGGGGCGAGCCCCAAGGTGTACAGTTCCCAGAATGATCCTTCTGCAGGTTCACCTACAGAAACCTTGTTATGACTTGTACTTCCTCTAAATGACC